>SNQJ01S0028696.1:50163-72910 GCA_010110895.2 Picea sitchensis
ATTTGCACTGGAGTGACTAGGGACACCTCTGAACTCTCCTCATCATCATAGATGGTTATCAAATCGAACAAGGTATTTGGTACACTTTTTCTCCCTGATGTCCTCGCTATCTCAGGCTGGGTCAAAATTTGCCCTGGTGATCCGACCTGTGGTGGTGGAACTTCAGGGTTTTTTGACCTGGTGATTTCTTCAAGTTGCATCGACTCTAGGCCACTTGGTTCTCCTCATATTTTGATTGGGTTATCAATGGGAATCCTCATCATTTCTATCAGATCAGGGTCATTTTGCAATTGATCAATGATTATGTGCGCCCCTTATAGCAAGATTAATCCCCTTCTTTGTGCCTTTATTTTTTTTGTCGCTTTGATTTCTTCCCTGGATCTAAGGGCCTCTTGAGCCAACTTCTCTATTGTTTCCACTTGTTCATCCATGCTCATGGCCTTGAACCTTGTCATGTTTGGGTTGGCCATTCTCTGCACCACCTTGTCCCAGTCCTAGGTGCACTCTGTGAAATTTTTTTCCTCAAACTTATCATGAGCATACGACCAATAGGATGATACCTGTGAATCATGTTGGAGGACCATGCCTTTAGGTTCGTGCTTGCAGAATCGACTTGTCGGGAACCTGAATTCTAGTTGGCTAAGCCCTTCTTGTTTGGATTGAGCAGTATCCTTCACCAGATAGAACCC
Source organism: Picea sitchensis (assembly GCA_010110895.2). Classification (NCBI taxonomy): domain Eukaryota; kingdom Viridiplantae; phylum Streptophyta; class Pinopsida; order Pinales; family Pinaceae; genus Picea; species Picea sitchensis. The sequence continues at coordinate 50,853 of SNQJ01S0028696.1, forward strand.
CACATGGAAATCGTAGGGTATGAACACTCTCTTCTTTTCCTTGACTAATGTGGTGTTATAGCCCTGCAGGATAGTTTGATAGCATATTTCTACCACAACGAGTCGGTATAGGACATGAGCGGGAAGGAGATGAGGTGCTCTGGTGGCCCCGAACATCCTGATGTAGGTTGAACGTTCGTCTAAATACCAATGATCTACCTTTGCTACCATCTTCTTGGTTGCTATAGATAATCTTGGGCATTCCTTCTTAAAAATAATAAAATGAGTGTGGGCGATGAATTCATTGCAGATGAGTGCGTAATATTTTTTGTACGTGTTTTCCCATAGTATGTTGGAGTAGATGTGGACCGGGAAATCCGCAACATGCCAGCTTAAATTCATGTCGGCGAAGACATTCCTTATGCAAATGACATCAAGCAGGTACAAGGCCATGTAAAAAGTGGGTGCTTCCCCTTCTTTCAACGCTTGAGCGTGTTGTATACAAATGCTCAATTATTTAGAAATTATTGCTCCCCAGTTGAAGCTTCTCCAGTAGATCGCCACTATGTACGACAAAGGCATCCATGCTTCTGAAAACTTGGAGCAATCCTTTTCTCCATATAGTCAGCAGATGAGAGCCATTAAATAGATGTATGACTCCCTTAGGTTAATCGTCCCATACCAGCCATTGATCCGGTTAGTGAACTTCTTTTCTTCCTTCCAGCATGAGGCCATCAACCGGCTGGTGTCATGGAATTCATAGAAATTCACCACGAATTCTATGTTGAGTCGTTCCTTTAGGTCCCTGAGCTTGTAGTATTTTTGGAATTCTATCGAGAGGAAAAATATGACACATTCTCCATCCGCATCGTTGATCAAGCACTTATTCCCATCCATATGGTCGATGAGTCATTTCAGAACCTCTATGCAAGGGGAAACCGGGGTTTTGCTTGCCACCATGTGTAAATATGACCCTCAGATGTTCAGGAACACCTATTCGTTGAGCGCTCTCATGTCTGGGTCATTGTGTGGGATATACTCTGAGTATTCTTCTTGGCTAATTCTGTTGAAGATATCCCCCCACTGTGGGAGCATTACTTTACATCTGGTTCTTGCTTCAGTATCACCAAAGGTCGTAGGTTGGAAAAAATATTTCTTTGTTGATGTTTTAATGACAGGCTCCGACCTGGGAGCATACTCCAACTGCCTTGTGGTCCCCAGAGAAGAAACTTCACCTTTTTCATCTTCTTTTAGATTGGGCACCCTCGACGAGCGTCGGTTGGTTGGATTTATCGGTGACATATTATCTGCAGCTAGAACACATTTTAGAGATTGTGCAAGAAAACCGGATGCATATATAAATTATAGCCATTGAATTGACAAACTTCAACACATACCTCTGCAGCTTGTTAAACCTGGTTTTGATGATCGAAGGGTTAATACAGTCTCGAGGCGCTTGCTTTTCTCCTTCGCATGCTATGGAATTCAACTTGTGCGCATAATGAAATGGTTTAAAAACCGTTCTAGATATATAAACAGGGATGAACTTACCTTGTCGCATCAACCATTCAATTCGGGTATGAGTGTATTTTCATTAAATCTGCCGCTAGATCTTCAAATATGTTTAAACTTAGATTCAACGTGGGTTGACGGCGCGGGCGCAGGTGGTAATTTGAAATATCGGGGATTTCAAATTGATTTTCTTTAATCGGGGCATGAGATAGAAACAAATGAGGGATCGGGTATTAACTAGTGTACTAAATTTCCAAATCCGATCGTATCTTATGCCACAAACATCCCATCGTTTCTCTCTTTTAGTTGGTTTATTAGGGGTCTAGATTGTGCTTCAGACATTTTAGTTGATATCTTCTTTCAAAATCTTTGATGTCGATTGATCTTTTCGTACAGAGATGACGTGACAAAGCTAACTAGGAGGCATGACTAGGACCCAAGGGAACCTTAATATGAATCAGGATGAAACTAGGTCGTATGACCTCCTTACATGATAAAGACACGTGAAATTCGATATAGGCGTCTTGATTTATTCGTGTTAAGCAGAATCGGGACCTTCTTTGAGCTATACGTTCTAAAACCCAATCCTATATTACCGGCACCAAAAAAGTATCAAGGATCGGCGATCGACGATAAACTTACCCAAGTGTTCTCAGATCGGTTCTCTCAAAAAAGTCCTGATGCCGAAAATGCATTGGGGATCGACAATCAGTGATATGCTTGTTGCGGACAAAAATGATTGTCTTAAATTTTCTAGATTTCCCCGACCTCGATAAAGCGCATTGGTTATTGACGATTTCTTTACGTCCTTTGTTAACGTCTATCCTTCTCATATTTTTCCAGTGCTGAAAGGGATCATCTATCTATTGAAACTTTCTGAAAATAACTTATGCAAACCAAATCGTCCTTCTACCAATGCCAATGGGGATCGACGCTCGACGATTGTTGTAACTGTGGTTCCCTTTCTTGCTTGAATTTTTTCGACATTGGACCTCAGCGTGTTAGGTGCAGTATTAGTTGTCGATTCTCAATTCGGGTGTCAAGTTATTTTTAGACATGATATTTCACAAGTTCAAACAAACCTGACTTGATGATAAGAGTCATGAAAACAAAACATAGATAAACCATTTCCCAAAGTGAAATCGATTCAGACAGTGAAGAAAACAAGTGGTACCCAAAAAGTGATAAAATTTCATAAGGATTTTAGGGTGTTTTGAGTGCTCAAGAGGTCCCTCTTGAAGACATAATTGATTTCACTCAAGAAGAAATGGAGGAAGTGGTGAAGACAAAGACTCCCATAGAAAATGAAGCTAATCAGGGCACTAAAGAACCAACTCAAGATCCTACTAAGAAACAATCCCAAGAGACCATTGAAACTCAAACCACTGAGAAATTTGAAGGGGTTGGTACAACTCAAGAATCTGACCAAAATAAGGAAACTACATATCTGACCAAAATAAGGAAACTACATATGGAGGAATCAGTGAAACACAAATACAAATTCTAAACCTAGATAAGGAAAATGTGATACCTTCAACAAAAAAGGAACTTGGTGAGGTTCAACAACAAATAGATCCATCAACATCATCATATAAAATGAAGAAGAAGCTGAAAACCATATGCAATGTGGACAAGGGTAAAAATCCGTTGTGGAGTAGACCCAAGCAATGGACAAAGGGAAATCACCTTCTATGGAGCATTTTCATACCCTAGGTATTCTGGAGAACATTTTTTCCCAGGGGGATCAACCAATTCTTGAGGAAATATATGATGTGGATGACATAGATTTTATTTCCTATGACCGCAAAAGGTAGTCGATTGTTAAGAGGACAAAAAGGAAGTGAAAAAATAGTGTAGACAATGTTGTATTGTGTACATCTGAGAAAACCCTATTCGATGATAAAAATTCCAAGTTGAGTGAGTTGTTGGGTGTAGGAGTATCCATCTCACATGCTACCATTGACAGGGTAAGAATAGAGGAAATGGAAGTGAAGGTTATGTGAAAGGAATTGGAATCCCTCATAAATTAGGTACATTATTATAGGGAGACCAAAAATTTGTATCCAATTTGAAAGGAGATCTTTTGGAAGAGCATGCCAAGTATAAGCTCGTAAGAGACACACTTTTGAAAAAGGTAGAATACTATCAAGAAGAGACGCTATTGTTTTCTATGGCACATAAATAATTTATCAAATGGAGAGAGAAAGGATCCATGACCATAGATCGGATTGATAATATCAAGGAGATCCATACAGCTCGAGTGAGGAAAACCATGGCTTTCAAATTTTGATCAATGATAACATATCTAGGATAGATGGAGTTGCTAAGTACTAGGATAATTTAGCCATCAATCCAAATATTCAAATTGAGGAACAATGGTTATCCTATTGAAAATATTGGAAACATATCAATCAAACAATGGTCGATCTCCAGTTTCTAAGTTTTGGTTCACTGAAGGATTTTCAAGGGTTTGAAAAGGTGATATTAGAATTCTAGAAAATTGCCTAGAAAGATGAATATGACATCAAAGGAATATGTGTAGTAAAATTTGGTCACTTGTAGAATTTTTTGGTCATTAAAGTCAAGACAATTGTTAGACTAGAGTGGATAATTATGAAAATAGAGAACTACACTTAGCACTTCAAATAAAGAAAGGAAACCCTTAGTTTCTGATGGATTAACATAAGTTTCCTTACATGCATGTGTGTGAAGAATTATTTTCTTAATGGGAATCTTATGATGGCGAGCATGCAACCATTGAGTTCACATGAGTCATCATGACATGCAAATTTTGTTTGGTTATTTTCAATTTTGTCTTATTTTGAATTGTTTACTATTTCAGTCACTTAAAAGTTCAATAAATAGAGACATTGACCTCCTAAAAGGGGGCCGATGTATTGTAGAATACATTATGGAATATTGTAACTGAGAACTATTTTTGAAGCTTAATTCAAAATATATATATGATCCAAGGAGGTTTTACTGAATGCTTGTGTCATTTTTCTTGCATTGTCAATTAGTTTTGGAGCAACTTAATATGTTGGGGGTTTCTAGTAAGAATTCCGAACACAATTAAGATTATTATTTATGCTTGAATGAATTTCTAGAATATTTAGTAAATGATTATTATTATCAATAGTTGAGATGTTATAGACCTATTTCTCTATGTATCATGCTTAATTTCATTTCTTTCTATTGATTAAGGTAGTTCTTCCTTGAATCTTATCTGATCTAGATCTGAATACAATTATTTCTTCAGATGTTTATAGCCTCGGATAGGTTTTATTGAATTTGGTTACATGTTATCCTTTAGCACGTATTTATTTCAATTATTATATCATTTCTATACTCATATAAAAAAAAATCATAAAAAAGAAAACAAAACACAAAAAAAGAATAAACTTAAACAAATTATTAAATCCCATCAAATGGTTGTCAGACTGTAACCTAGAGGATCGTTCCACGCTAAACAAGGGGGATTCTAATTGGGCCTCATCCTTGGGTTTGATCCATACTAGTGATAATTTGGAATAAAACCCCATTAACATAGGGCTTTAGTGTAGTCTATCCAAGAATATCAATGTTGGAGGCTCCTGAAAATCTAGTTGTTTATGAAATCTCAATCACAACAATCCCATGCTCATGCCTATGTGCAATTTCATATCAGATATATGTGACAATAATTCCCAACCTTCCATCAAGGGAACAACAGTCTAATATGGTACATATTAATGGTGAACTCCATGCATGAATAGAGATTTAACAGGGTCTAAGCAATGAATAGGTAGAACAAATGATGAATTCCCCAAACTCGAAGAAATAGTATACATTTTCTAAACTTACCACTTGGAACCCAAGGAAATCTACCTATCTCCTTGTCACACATACCCACATAAAAATTTTCCTTAGCATACTTTAAGGTAAAAGGCTAATAAAGCAATAGATAAACATTACTTTGGCCCAATGCCTCCCTTTAATCCCCTCTCACATATAAATTATAATAAAAATAATATAACTTTTAGACTTCAGTTGACCACTGCAATGAGTCAATTGATGATGAGGATACTTGACTAATAAATCAAGCTAATCGACCAACCGACCACTATGATAAGTCAATCGATGGTAAGATAGTCAACTAGTTATTCATGTTGGTCGACTCGACCACTAGAACCAGTCAATCCTCTCTCGTGGAATCATATTCCCCCAATGTTTCATCCCCCTCATATCAAAGCCAACTATATGTTTTTTATTAATAAATTCGATAAAAATTATACATATATTGGCCCTCGTCCATACCATTTGTCTCACCATCCCATATAACGTATATGTACAAATACAATTCCCGGGGATTAAAACAGGTTTGGTGTTACACATATGATAAATAGACACAATGGATGAAATGGTTTCACTTGGTAGAATGGTGGTACAACACATCCTTCCATACTTCATAAAACATTTCCCATTTTATGGCACTTTATGTATATCATCCTCTATCCACCACATCAACCTTGAGAGGGAAACAAAAGTTTCAAGCAATGGAGGACCAAATAGAGAACCAACAAGAGGTTACCAAACTATTGAAGGGCAAATTGGTTACAACACAAAATAGGATGAAACAAGCAAATAAACATCACAATGAAAGGGAATTGAAGTGAGGGATTGAGTATTTATGAGGCTACAACCATACAAATAGATGTCCCTCAAGCAACAAAATAAGGAAAATAAATTCATATGCAAGTACTATGGTTCCTATAAGGTTTTTTAGAGGATTGGAAGTGTGGATTACAAATTGGATTTACCTCCATATTCACATGTACATATAGTCTTCCATGTTTCTTAGTTAAACAAGGAAATCAATGACAAGATCTTAGTTCAAACTATTTTACCAGAGATTAATGAAGAACAAAAAATCATACTGGAACTTGAAACAAGGATCAAGCAACTTAGAAATTGAGCATTTACCGAGTACTTCATCAAGTGGAAGAACCTACCAAGAGAAGAGGTGTCATCAGAATTTGATTTGTTCATGTAAAAACATCCACATCTAATCAAGTGTTGAGAGCAACACTTGTTTGAAGGGGAGGGGCATGTTAATCCCTAGATGAATTCCTAGATATTGAGTTACTACAATTCTATTGTTATATTTTGTGTTAGATATACCCTTTAATTGTAATTGAACCCTTTTTCTCCTATATTTACCAAGGAGGCCTAGTTTTAGAAATCATCTCATCTTGTACATTTATTGTGCTATAAAATGATACGTTTCCCCCTCGAAGAGGCTTATCATTAATTCTTCTATCTAATTCTCAAGGCATGGAGTTATTTCTCTTTCTATTTTCAGACTATTTGGGTGTTTGTTTCCTAACATATTTTATGGATTCCACCCATGTTTCAAGGGTGAAATATGTGAAGGGCGATGGAATGTAATGTACCTAGAGAGGTACCTAGTAAGGATAATTAATGTAATATTATGTACCTATGGAGGTACTTGAGGGGGGTAATTAATGTAATGTGACTATAATCATGGAATAAGGTCCACTAGGTAGTCGGTGGGTAATAAATAGGACTATTAAGTAGTTAGTGGGTAATAAATGTAATAATGAGGCATAGTTGGCATAGCCCCCCTAGGAATATTGATGAGAGAGTATATATACACATGAGTATAACTTTATTGTATATGTTTAGAGATTATATTGTGATAATAATGGTTTGTGGAGTGATTCCTTCCACAATTAATTGATGGTGTTTCCCTACCCTAAAGGTATTCTACAATCTTGACATTTATTTTTGTGTGGATGCATTTCTTATTTTGAGGTTTAAGGGTTTTATATTATATCTACTAGGGTCCACTAATTATTCAATTGTTATGTGTTAGATTCCTTATCATGTGATCCTTTCTATTCATATGAAGCATATCGCCAACATAAATCATTGAAAACTCTTTCATTTACAATCAAAGTAATTCTTTAATCGGGTTTTCAAATAAATAAGAAGGGGACTTTGCAAACCCTTGTTGAGGTGAAAAGACTTTGAAGTCACCACATACCCATGTTCATTGGGCAAGTAAGGATCCTTCATGGCTATAAATTTGAACCTCAATTCAAATTTATGTTATAAAATTTAAATGTAACCCCTATAATAGGACCAGTTCAATAATCCATCAAAGAAGTTCACGTGTTACCATGAATTTGACTTCCTAGGTGAAACTACTTTCACTACTTATGGATATGATTATAATTCCATAGAGTGAAACCATTAATGTAAGAAAAACGATGAGCAAAGATTTTTTTTTCCATTAAAGCATTACAATATGGACCGGGGTATTTTGGTAAGGTCCATGCAAGGAAGCGAAGTTCTAAAATCATTATATCTATCTAGGTTGAAGCAATCCAAATTATTCAAATACCATCAAAATTGAATTATCATCCAATTGAACTCAAAGAGATATCAAACAACCATTGGATCATATGCGCAAACACAACATCAATGACTAGTACAAGGGAATTCAAAATATTTTGTGAGATTCCATAAGAGTTCTCTTAAGGTGAGGTGAACTATCATTGTAATTTTGTGTACCTTGAGAGTAAACAAAAATATCAATCATTTATGTGCATAACACACTACGAAACAAGGACATTTTAACACTCATAATTCCTTCCTCATTTATCAACCTTTACATGATAATAATCAATTATAAAAGGTAAGAAGCGAACTAACCATTTACTACTTGATCATGTTGAGGCCATTTTCAAGAAAAACAAGATTCAATATGGGGAAAGTGATAAACTATATACTCTTTCAATGAAATCTAATCCCATAGGAGACAATATATTAAAAATTTATATAGCTCATTCACAACCAAGGCATGCTCATGTTAATCACTAAAAGATATTGCAAGGATCCAAGGTCATGCATAGATCCAAAATCTAACAAGAGGGGTCATTCAACCATAATATGAGGTGGAACAACAAGCAAAGACCATATCAATTATGAATAAAAAAAATCTCAATGAAGTAATTAGAGGCATAAGGAACCATGATGGACCAACATTGCAAATTTGGATAGTTCAAGAGATCAATAGTTACTAGTGTAAGTGAATAACAAGATTGATTTATTTAGGTATAAAAATTAAAATAAGAGTAAGTACCAATAGTGGGTGATTCAATAAGGCATCCCCTATATTCATGTCCATTTCAATTTATAGGGCCAAATAGGAAAGCCAGTCAAAGAACTTGAAATCATATCGGGCCACCTATCACATCCAAAACTTGAGCTACTAGGTAAATAAGACATTATTGGTGAGGCTATTTTTTTTGTTTGGGTCACTTAAGGCCTCAACATAATATTTTTTCTACTTACCAAGAGGCCATCTATATTTAATACTTTTTTATTATGAGTATGTATAAGAATGAGGCCCAAAAATACCATAACAGTTGACATTGTATGTCATTATGAAAACATGGTCAATTAGGCCTAGCCCAGGTGGTTGAGAGGAGTGTTATCCTCCCAATGCAAGTTCAATTCTCACAAGTGACATGTTGATATCTTAACAAGTATACACGGGGGATTCACCTTGTTGACCAATATCTTATCACATTCATTCATAAAGGGGGTTTTCAAATAGTGAAAAATAAAGTCAATATATTTTAGGTATTGGTGGGGTTGTGTGGGGTCTTAGGGGGTTCATAAGTATTGGGGGGTATAAAAAGGGGTTTCTAGTGAAAATAACGGTTTCTTTTATTGGAAAGATGTATTGGGAGGGGGGTTCAACAAAAAGATTTTGGGATATATTTATCAATATCTAGTGAAATTAGGGGTATTATTTAATATCCCACGAATGAAGGTGCTATGTCATAGGTTCACTGAGTGAAGACCCTGTGCAAGTATATTATTGTTACAACTTTGAGCCTTGTAATTGACATCACCTTTTTCCATGAATAATTTAGGGTTTAGCCTTAGTACCATCCTCAAAATGAAGGGAAGTGTCCAGGGGTTTTCCTTGGAATGAAGTACTTCTGTTAGAATATATTGAAAGGAGGAAGTGTTATGTTTAGTTAAAGTTCCTTAAAAAATTAATCATAGTAGGTTGAGATACATCAATAAATTAGGGAATATTTTGGTGTATTTTTAAAATTTTTGGGATCTAACAATCACATAAAATAATGCAGTGTGAAGTCTAAAATAATTTAGTCCAAGAAATTGTATTAAGTTATCTACCTATACAAGTGGGTTTCTATCAGAAAAAAAGAATGAAATCCAACTAATTAGCTCAATCATATTATTTCAAGGTGAAATTTTTTGTGAGGTCGCTTGTTGTAGTCCAAACAAAATTTCAGTTTGGATAAGTTGCAGTAGATTACCAATCATTATTGTACCCGTCATGATCCTGCAAGATGTCATATCAGATCTTGAGATTGTTCACCTCCTGAGGGCATGCGACACCACGAATATTATTACTTGGTTTCTTAGCACACCAATAATAATTCGTACAAACTACACCTCTTCACTTAAAGCATACCCATACTCTGTTCTAGGCTACTGATGAGTCACACTCCTACTCTAGTGAAAATATTGCTTAGAAAATTGTTAACACAATTTAACACTTAGTATTGTTTAAGAATACATCCATGAACGTGATAATCCAAGAGAATGACCATGGAACAAACAAATAAAAACACAAAAATAGTGTGGATGAAACAAACTATGCCTAACACATGTATAAGTCTTTGTTATTGTGAAACAATTACAGTATGAGCTCTACTGAATCCATTTACAACTTCGACAAAGTCACACAACTCACCTCACCTAACCAAGACACTTAAGAAAATATATAGCACACAAAGACTCTCTACCGAAACTATCTCTGCAACCACCTGCGGTGCACCTCAAATGTGCCCACAGCTACAAACTTGTTGTCCCTTCATTACCATAGACATTCACCAAGATAACACAGATTTTGGTTCTACCTCACACATGCCTCCAAAAAACTTGCATTTCCATACTTCTCCAAAAGCTCCCAAAGTGTCCCACTCTTGGAGACTTGTCTTCCATCTTGGAAACTATGCCTTAGTTCATTGCCTTAGATTTTCCTCAGACTTTTTCTCTCCAAATCCTTGCCAAAAATGCTCTATCTTTCCTTTGTTTGTGTGCCCTTTCTCTTATATGGACTCTAAGATTCACTTGTGTGAAACTTTATTTCTCTTGGGGGTGGTGTTCCCCTTCACAAACCCACACTCAAATGAATTTTTTCACCCCTTTCGTTGACCCAGTGTACCCATCCAATCCCACGTGCCCATCCATTGTTCGTCTCTTGGACTGAAGCGCCCCATCCTTGGGAGCATACCCCTTTCCTTGTGCTCTCTCCATGCCAATCGTCATGAATCCTTGTGAGTATGTCAATGAGGTCTGTTGGATTATGTTGTCATTTATTTCAAATACTATGAGAACCATGGATGTCCCAGGCAGGGGGAGACTAACTGTTGTTACCATGTATAAATGTTGGTATGAAAAAGGAAGATTTTGTACTTCAAATCAAAACAACAAAAACAAGTCGAGAATGTCCTTGCACAAATATGGAATATGGATGAGTTGATGCCTTCATAGGACCAAGAAGTAATCAAAGAAAAATTTGTTAGAATCTAAAGGAAAACTTTATGAGTATGCATCGATGCTAAATCCTCAAGTGATTGCATAGAAAATGTGAGTCATTGATCGTTGATCATTAAACAAGATCAAGGATCTAGATGTAAATTCTAGGCTACCCAAGCTTGAAAAAAATTGATGGTCCACAATGAATCGCGACCCCCCTCACATGTCCAACATTTCACAAAGTGAAGGATGGCCATGAAACTCAACCACAGTTAGCACTCCAATGATATGTCATGAACCAGTTAATTGTGACCCCCCCATGCCTGTGGTTATCCTAACCACATGGGATCCCCCCATAATTAGCACTGGATTGACGCATTCCCAAGTGACGAAAAATCCAACAGGAGAAGATCCAAGTCAATAGGAGTAGTTGGATCAATCATAGAATGGTCTTGGAAAAAAATTGGACCATGGATGATGGTTTTAAGCCTGTCAGAAGGTTAGATCATAATAATTTTTGAGTGAAAGGTTCCATAGGAATCTGATGGGAGAATATCTAAGTTAACAAGAACCATCGATCTATCATAGATGCAATGGAATATCAAGTGCAACGATAGCCATTGATATATCAGAGTGGTTTTTGGGAGAGTATATGGATTGTTGATCGGATGACAAGGCCATCAAAGTGTTTGAGTGTGAAACTACATGGGAACTATGATAGGAGAAACTCTGAATTAACAATGACCATAGATCCATCGAAGGATATACCTCATCCATTGGATCCATTATGATATGTTTCATGAAATAAGGAGTGACGTATTGTTACAACTTAGAGTTTAGTGTGATGTATGACAGTGTGGCAGCTAGCATGTCCTAAAGGGTGACACATGTCATAGTTTGATTGTGTGAAATGAAAGTGGGCTCGGTTGGACGTGGATACCTTTAGGTCATCGCATCATATATCAACCATTGAAAATAGTGTAGTGAACAGATCATTGTTGTTGATCGGAGAGGCTATGGCTAAAATATATTATGATACCTGCAATGAACATACTCCGACGATGGAGGACTTTGAAATCCAACGACAACAGTTGAGTTGGTATGGAGAGTAGATCTCTACCATTCATCGGAGAAGCATTCGTCGGAGTGGATTGTGAGTGGAAATACTCTAATAATAATGAGCGATCTAGACCGTAGGTCAACGTGCAGGCGAGATGCAATCTCAGTCGTAGATCATTGTGGGTCTCACCTGACCATCTTACGAGCAGTTTTAGATACGGGAGATAACCGTCATGAAATTTGAAGGACCGATGCAATTAGAGTCGTTGATTTCAKATTTCGAGGATCATTGAATCTGTCAGAGTATGAGCCATCAAAAAATTATTAAGTATTGACCTATGACCATCAGATTATAATGAGGCCATTGGGAATTTATTGACATCTAGAGAATGAGGAGTAAGACAACCATTCATATTAAGACAGCCTGTGACCTAACCCTAAAAAAAAAACTATTCAAACCAATCGACTAATGACCAACCTCTACTAGACCTCCTAGGCCTTATTTATAATAGTCTATTGGATTATAGCCACTACATTCACATCCAAAACCCTAAACCTAACATGGCTAGGTTTTTGTGCATGCATGCCACGCTTCTTTTCCTCCATCTTCCACATGATTATTTTCCTTCCTCTTCTACATGATACTTTTCATTCCTCTTCTGCATGTTTCTTTTCTTCCACATATGGCCCACGGTCCAAAAATAGCCTTATCTTTCCCAAAATAGACGTGCGCCAAAAAATAGGTTTTTCTCTCCCAAAATAGGCATGAGCCAACATGCCCCCAACACTGACATGTGGCTCGTCCCGAGGCACCCATCCTTAGTTGACATTTTGGATGGCTAGTTGCAACTCCTGGAACACCTTTTCCAATTGAGTGACTTTATATTTAACCTGTGTACTCTTCTCTGCCAAATTTTCCACATTATGCATTGTAATGTGCTCTTCCAGCACTGCGCTTCATTCTGGATGTATTTGCTTGATTTTCCCCTTCTCGACTTGCAGTTTTTCGATCATTCCCTCTGCTTCCTTCTATAATGAATACAATTGAGCCTGTATTGATTTCTTGTCCACCTGCGCAACCTTCAACTCTGCGTACAAGTTCTTCATATCCATCGCACTCCTCATCCTCTCTATGATGGCCATTTCCTTTTTTGATGCTTTAAGTCCTCAATGTCTACATGTATATTATCTTTCTTTTGGTCCATTTGTTGTATTTTCTCATCTTCTTCCATGCTGGTCCAAATTTGGGTAGTCTTGTCATAAAATTATTCCACGGACTTAGCTTCCTTCACAATACTGGTGATGTGCACATTAGCCTCCTTCTCTCATAGATATGTGACTTCTAGGGGTGTAGTAGGAGTCAATTGTTTTGTGAGCTCTGTGATCTCTTATTGGTATTTCTCCATGAGCTGCACAATCCTTTGAAATTTTCCTTCTAGTGTGAATTACGACTCTTGTGCGTAGTCTGGGAGGCTATTATAGACTTCAACCAATCCCTTTTATAATTTGTCTACGCATCTATTTTCCTCTTCCTTCTACATGGTCAACTGATCACACGTAATTTGTATCACTTCTGCAACCTCCCTTTCAAATTCCAAGCTGGTAGCATCTACGCGGGCTCTGGATTGTACTTCTTGCATCAGACTTGCTTGTAGTACATATAACGCCTTTGTAGGCATCTGTTCCATAACCAACTCAAGTTTTTCTATGTCCCCAAATATCTTTTGTTTTGTCTCCTCATCAACTCGCAACATTTGTTGTGTGACCGTGAAGGTGTCGCTGCCCTTCACCACTATCTCAATTGTTTCCTCGTGTTCCTTCTGTGCAACTCTTGTTGTGTCTTCTCTGTTTGTTGCATTGTAAATTCCTACACTATAGGAATCTGCAGCCATTGTAGAGTATCATGTACTTCCACAAACTTAGCCATGATATCCTCCCTCTGTTCCTCTGATTTGCATACGACATCTTCACCCCTTTCCTAGACTTTGTCTGTCACTAGCTTGACATCATCCTCTATAATTGTGATTACTAGAGGCTTCTTATGGTATTTCATTTTCTTTCAGGTTTCCTCCTCCTGCGTTGCAGTTCACTTTGTCTGTGAAGGTTGCACACCAATCTTCTTCTTTTGCGCATCCTCTTGTTCATTTCGAGAGGTTTCTCCATTCTTGTCATCGCCCTTGACTTTTTCCCTTGACATTGTTTCTTTCTTCTTGGGTTTTTTTGTTGCTGCGCTGCTTCCTGATGCTTAAGCGCACTCTGTAGCCTTTCTTGTGTTGTCATCTTGGCTACTTGTCTTTGTCAATTTTCATGCCTCTACTTTCTCGTTGGGTTTGGATACTTTCTTTGTTGTTGGCACCTTCCACTACTCGGGCCATTCTTTGACAATCCAGTCAACCTCTTCCCTTAATGCGCATTATTGCATTTCCAACCACTTTTTCTACAGGTCCCTGGTGGCCTAGATCCACATGTGATGTTTGGATGCCTTAAACCTGAAAATCCCCTCATTCTCTTGGACCACCTCAATAGGGATCCTCCATACATTTGTTATTATTTGTTGTATGTCTTCTAGAAACATGGAAAACATTGCGATGCTTTCTTGTTGATTCTTAGTGTCCTTAGCTTTCCAGAGGGTTTCGTATCTAGTTTCATAGCACTTCCCCTTCTTGTCTACAGACACTGAGAAATTTGGTTCCTCCCAACTTACCAAATATATGAGTATGAGGAGCCAAGAATAATGGAGCTTGGTTCCATTGTCTTGCACATCCTTGCAATCAATCAAAAATTGGTTTAATAGGTATGGCACCCAACTAATCATTACTCCTTTTGTGTACTACACATCTACTGTTATGACTCTTGTTGGGGCCTCTTCCTTCCTGCACTTCCTCAATAATTTTTAAGGAATTATCTTGCTGGAGAACATCGTCACAGTGTCATTGATGTCTTTGATGACTATACCCTGATTCCCCCTATTTGTGCCAAACTACGCTTCCACTATCTCCACAATTTCCTTTTCTCCTGGTTTATTCTCCAGGTACTCTTCGGGTTGTGTGCCAATAGTGGGAAACCCTGTAATCTTGGAAATCAATGCCACGTCAATGGGGATTGGCCTATCCATCCACATGATACCTCCATGTACCCTGGCCGAAATTTGTTTGTCACAAAGGCCAACATTTTAACGCGCCTGAAATGTGGTATATCCAGTAGGTTCATGATACCTTTTGAATTATAGATCCTTGTAATCCACTACGTGAGATCTGGGATGGGTCTTCCTAGGGTTTCTATCTCCCCTGTGTCCTACAAATAGTCTTCTTGTGAAAGGTTTGGAAACTTCATCGCTTCTCTAACATCATGGGTAGAGTATCTTAGCTTTGGAACCTTTCCCAACAAATCCTCCACTCTAACCATGGCATCCATGATGTACAAGAGTGTGATCTCTATTGCGTCCAACGGGTTTATTTTCTGGACGACATCTGGGTGGCCTTATGTCGATGTTTTTTTCGTGTCTTATTCCTCTCCTTCGATCTTCAATTGGTTTGTGAACCATTTGTTGGACGCTTGGGGTGACCCAGGTTATGATCTCTAAGGTTTCCAAAACTTTCAATTACTCGACCCTCTGGTAAACCCGAGGAAGGAAGCGATGTGCATAGAGTTTTAACCACCGGTCTCTCACGAGATAGCTTATGAGGGGACATCCACGCGACTTAGGTGTATGCATTGGAAGGGTTGGGATTTGCGTATTTTGGTTCTTTTCCTCATGAATCAACATTATTATACATTCATCTAACTCTAGTATTCATTGATGAAATCAAACTATGCATACCATGTCATAGTATAAGTTAACCATTCATTCTTTAGCCCGATAATTAACATAACAGTAATACAACCATTCATGACACATAAACATATTAGATTTACCGTGGTTCACCCCTTGGGAGCTACATCCACAAATCTCTATCTCTTCTTCACTTTTATTCATATTTCTTCAAAATCTTCATTGTGTGCATTACATATTTAGGCTTACAATAAAATAAAAAATGAGTAAATTACCCTCCATGAGGGGGACTAGACCACACCAGGCTCCACGACTTGTGACCTAGCCATAAAAAAACTATCTATTCAGACCAATCGATCAGAGAGTAAGTACCCTCCATGAGGCGGACTAGACCACACCAGGCTCCACGACTTGTGACCTAGCCATAAAAAAACTATCTATTCAGACCAATCGATCAATGGACAACCTCTACTAGACCTCTTAGGCATTATTTATACTATTATATTGGCTTATAGCCATTACATTCACATCCAAAACCCTAACCCTAACATGGATAGGTTTTTCTGCATGCTTGTCACACTGTTTTTCCTCCATCTTCAGCATGTTTCTTTTCCTTCTTCTTATGCATGTTTCTTTTCCTTCCTCTTCTGCATGTTTTTTTTCCACCACATATGGAACATGCTCCAAAAATAGCCTTCTCTTTCCCAAAATAGTCCTGTGCCCAAAAATAGGTTTTTCTCTCCCAAAATAGGTCTGTGCCAACACCGGGGCTTGATAGGCCTAGTGGTCCCAATATTTGAAGATCAACGATTGAGATTAAATCGAGGAAACAATCCAATGGTTTCTATGCATCAAGGTCAATTAGTGTGTTTTTTTGGATAAAGAACAAATCGATGGTCACGATTTGTTCAAGGATCAGATCCAACAGCTCCTGAGAATAAAGGACTGTGTGAAGAATCGTGTGTGATGGAAGGAAGATAAATACCAGATTCAAAGGATTTTTGCATCCATACTTGATGAAGAATCAAGGGACCTAGAGATGACTTGTAAAACACAATTTGGTTATGGATAAACCCTTGGGTGCATAATCTCTATAAAAACATTTATGTGAAATACCGAAGAAAGGGAATGTAGATTGAAAGTGTGTGGTGTGTTCTGATATTGCATAACCAAGAGAAAAGGAACGAGTGAGAAGGGATGTGTATGAAATATTAAGAAAGAAGAGGCTATGAGGCTTGTGAGAGAGTATGGTATGATGGTGAGAGTATACATGTGAGGTTCACAGGTCTGAGGATGCAAGGTAATGGAAGAAAAGAGATTATGAATGTCTAAGGGTGGTCGGGAGGTGCTAGGACAAAGGGACTTATGAATATTATGAACTATGATAGCAGAAAAAGAGTTATGCAGATGAAGGAAAGAGATAATCTATTATTATTGAACAATTTGTAGAAATTGATGTGTTCAATAATAAAGTTTGTGTTGATTTGATGCTTAGCAAAGGGGATTGGTGTCTCTAGCATGCATGCAAGCATTATAGATGAGTTGGTTCTCAACCAAGGGGATTGGTGTCTCCTGCAGGTTGGTTCCTACAAACCTTATTGATGAGTTGGTGCTCAGTCTAGGGGATTAGTTTCTCCAGCAGGTTGGTGCCTGCAAACATTGTAACAATTGGTTGGTGCCTAAAATATTTTATAAAGAAAGTTTTATATTTTCTTCCATTTGGGTTTCCACGTTAAATAGTTTTTTACTATGGTTTTGTGTTGATCTATATTGATATGATTAATTATCTTCATTTCTTATGATTGATTATGTAATGATTAGTTAAAGTGAAAAATAAAAATATGTTAAAATAAGTCTAATACTGATTCACCCACCCTCTCAGTATTAGTGTATATTCCAACAATTTCTATCAAAGCAGGTTCCTTCATAAATAGTATAGCTAGTGGAAGGTAGATCCCTATGGCATGCATGGACAACCAGGAAAGAAATTCCAAAAACAATTCTCCATACTTTGATGGATCAGATTATGCATTATGGAGCATCAAAATGAGAGTATACCCACAGTCATTGGGATATGATGTTTGGTTGTCTAGAAAAAATGGCTACACTGCCCCTAAAAGTGAAATCTATGATGTAGTTGTTGATAAGCTCAATGAAAAATCCATGAATTCTATTTTGGATGGACTAGCAAGATCATGATTCACAAAAGTCATGCATTGTGGATCAACAAAGGAAATTTAGGACAAGTTGCCGAAAACATATGAAGGGAATGATAAAGTCAAGAAGGAAAAATAAAAAAACTCATAGGGGAAAATTTGAAAATCTCAAGATGAGAGAAGATGAAGATATATCATCATTTCTTCTTCATGTGGATGATATTATTAATATTATTGAAGGACTGGGTGAAACCATAGATGAAAAAATTGTTATACAAAAGGTTCTCAAGACACTTCCATCGAGATTTTACCCAAAGATATATTCCATTGAAGAAATGAATGATTTAGATAGTCTAAAAATGGATAAATTACATGGAATCCTAACAACGTATGAAATGATAATTGTGCAGGAAAATCTATCCAAGCATTAGGAAACATTCAAAGCATTAAAATGGACAAGCTCAAAAGGACACCAAACATATGACTCCTCTTAAGAAGAATCTGATGCTAAGGAAGAAAACTTGATCATGAGGCTCAAAAAAGGAACTGGAAAATACAAAGGTAAGATCCCCTTCAACTGATTTGATTGTGGTAGAGTAGGACATGTTGTTGCTAAGTGTCCTTACAAAACAGACTCTAATTTTAAGAAAACCAAAGATCACTATACAAGTGACAAAAATGAAGAGAAAAGGAAGAATTACAAGAAAAATAAAAATATGTATGCCAATGATGAAGGAAGATCCTCTAATGAAGAAGACAACAAAACAAAAGATTTTTTTATTCATGGCCATCAATGAATTCTCTGATGATGAAACTTCAAAATATGAAGACCTTTATGAGGAAGGAGAGGTTAATATTGAAGGTGAACTAATATGTGCTCTGAGTGAACTAAAAAAACTTAGAAAGAAAAATGAGTCTCTCAAGGAACAATTAATAAAATCAAAATGAGAACATCATGAACCAAATGGTGAAACTGATACTATTAGTCTAAAAATACAATTAGAGGAAGAAAAAAGAATTAAAGAAATCTTGGCAAATAAAATCAAAGAAATGGAGGATATCTTCCATAAAAGAGAACTTGAATTTTTTTTCCTAAGAAAAGAATTAGATAAGACAGTTGCACAGATGAACACAAATCTAAAGTTTGAAAAGAGTTTAGCAACCCTAGAATATGTTCTTAATGTCCAAATATCACCATTTGACAGAAATCGTCTAGGCTACAACAATAGTCAGAAAAATACTAATTCTGAGATACCAGAAAGAAGTGAGAAGACTCAAAGCTATGAAAATGTAATTAGGATTTTCAATCATAGTGGAAACACTATGAAAAATGAGGCAAAGAACAAACAGAAAAGGAACATTAGCAGAAGATCACTTCTCATCACAACATAGTTGAATTTGAAAGGGGTTCTCCACCCAGAAGACCTACCAACACAATAAGTATGTACAACACTGCAAAGAATGATTATATGAACAAGAAAACATCTCAAAGTTTTACCAACATAAATGCTCCACCAATAAGGTATCAAAATCTCTTTCTTGGTTACTATTTTTCTTGGCATAATTTTGGGCATAAAGCCATTAACTGTAGGGCCAGTACAAGATATAACTATCTGAGAGGTAGAGATATATACAAGGCTACCAAGAACAACTATATCATCAAAAGAACAACTTAAGAGTTTGTAGATAGAAATTATAATCCTTTTTCTCTTCTTATGAACCCCAATGTTGAATGTTACAAATGTAATAACTTTGACCACAAAGCACATGAGTGCATAAGTAGATTGGAATCCACGGGACAAAACATGAAAGAGAAATATTCTACTAAACATGAGGAATAAAACATGAAAGTATGGAAGAAAAAATCAGATCCACAACAAGGGGTGGAGAACATTCTAGCTCTACATGCTCAAAGAAAAAAAATCCAATGGTATATTGACAGTGGATGCTCCAAGCACATGACATGAGACTAGAGCAGGTTTTTGACTATTAATAAGACAAAAGGAAGCAATGTCATGTTTGGAAATGATAATTCTACCAAAATAATTGAAAAAGGAAAAATCAGTCTTGGAAGTGAGAAAGCCAAAGCATAAAAAGTGTTGTTGATTAAATACATGAAACACAATCTTCTCAGTGTTAGTCAAATATGTGATCAAATGAAACACAATCTTCTCGTTGTTAGTCAAATGTGATCAAGGAATAAATTCGCTTCTTTTGACTAAAGTATGGAATAACAAGTGAAAATTGGTAATGATTGCTACAACTATTAGGACTCCTAATGAAATATACATTTTAGATGAAGTGAAAGGAGAGAAATATTGCATGGGACAAATAGATTAGAGATGGATATGGCACAAAAAGAATGGGACACACAAATTTTGAAAATTTAGTAAAAATCAACAAGAAATAACCTGTAAGAGACCTTCCCTTAATTGTAAAACCCTCAGATCCCATTTGCAAACATTTCCAACATGGAAAGCAGACCAGAGTCACCTTCAAAGAAAAGGAGCATTCAACTTCAAAGTCTTTGCAACTCATTCATACCATCTTTGTTGACCAACCAAACCAAAAGTTTGCTAAGGTGAGCACTACTTTATGTTATATATGACTACACTAGAATCACATGGGTTTCTTTTCTAAATAAAAAAATGAGAAGCAAATGATAGTGTTTAAAGAACTTGTAGAAAAGGAAATTGAACTTAAAATCAAGCGCCTACGACAGATAATGGAGGTGAGTTTACCTCAAATGAATTTGAGAAATTATATGAGATGCATGGAATCAAAAGAAAATTTTGGTGCCATCCAGGGACACCACAACAAAATGGTGTGGAAGAAAGGAAAAACAAAACCGTGAAAGAAATGACAAGAACTATGTTAAATGAATCCAAACTATCAGACATGTTTTGGAGAGAAGCAATACACATTGTTGTTCATGTTCTAAATAGATTTTTTCTAAGAAAAAACCATGATAAAACACCATGAATTGTGTGTAATCTAATTCCTTATATAAATTATATAATTAATTTAATAATGTAATCCTAAAAGATTAGCTAAACTATATTTATTTATTAAAATAACCTTTAACTAATTATTATTTGTTATTAATTAGTTATTCTTGATTAAGATTAATTTAAGTATTATTAACTCAATAATCAATATGGTAAATAAATAAAGGTGGATAATAAAACATATTATTAATTTAAGTTACATTCCTAAATGGAATCATTTAATAAATGGGATAAAGATATTTAATAATGGGATAAGATATTTAACAAATGGGATAAGATATTTAATAATGGATAAGATATTTAATAAAATGGGATAAGATATTTAATAATGGGATAAGATATTTAATAATGGATAAGATATTAGGTAGGGGAGTAAATGAAGGGAAGCTCATGAAGGAGGGATAAGGGGAAAGGAGTTGGACGAGAGATTATGCCAGCCTGAGATGGGGGGATGAATTTGGGAGAGCGGAGGATTGGCAGAGTGAAACTTGGAGTGGAATTTGCACAGTGCACCGAGGGTCAGTCGGGTTTTAATGGAGGGCCAGATATCCCTGATATCCCGGCCAGGAGCCAACTAGCCTGCTAGGGAGGACGGTTTTGGTAGTGTTCTAAAGAAGCAGGAATGAAGCAAGCTTAATGAAAGAAAATAGTAGCATCAGGTTCATGTAAGAATTATGCATTGTTTTGAATTAAATTGTTACTAAATTTTATTACTATGAAAAATTGCATAATGAATGGATAAACTTAGTGTAACTCTATTGAATGTTACGGAAGTTACCGTTATTTCATTACCGTGATATGAAATTAGTTAGTTTATCAAAATAAATTAATGTAAAATGTAAAACCAGCCATTACAATTTGAGTGCATCGTGAGCCCTGGTTCAAATATGGAACTGAGGGCCTAAATAAGGTGTAGTTTTATTTGTACATTTAGCTTTTATTTGTACATTATTTTGAGAAAACTCACCTAATGCTCACGCTTGA
>SNQJ01S0028696.1:72920-94279 GCA_010110895.2 Picea sitchensis
CCCCTCGAAGAGGCTTATTATCTGAAATTATCTCTTTTTCAAGGCATTGAGTACTTTTTTTGAGGTTTTTCTATGCTATATTGATATTTGGTTCTTAACATTCAACAAACTAAGTGCGAAGTTGATTCTTGGTGATGGAAGTCCTGTTGTTGGGGAGAAAAGGATTTACACTGCACAACTCTTATCTAGAATAGGTTCACTCGGGTTGGAGTTGAGTTTATATCAAAGAATTATAGCCAACGCATAATTTATATTCCAGTACCCACATGGGGTAACCATCCCAAGATCTTTAATCTTGGAGGATTGAGTGTGAAGACATATCGCTATTATGATCCCATAACATGTGGGCTTCATTACGAAGGTATGCTTGAAGATCTATATCCAGCTCCTCCTGGAGCTATAGTGCTTCTTCATGCATGTGCACATAATCCTATTGGTGTATATCCTACACAAGACCAATGGGAAGGAATTTGAAAATTAATCATATTAAAAGGTCTGCTACCATTTTTTGGTAGTGCTTATCAGGGATTTACCAGTGGAATCCTTGATGCAGATGCATACTTTGTTCATCTGTTTATAGGAGATGGTGGTGAATGCCTTATTGCTCAGAGTTTTGAAAATAATATGGGGTTGTATGGGGAGCGTGTGGGTTCTCTTAATATTATTTGTAGGAGTGCAATAGTGGCAACTAGAGTTGAAAGTCAGTTGAAATTGGTTATTCGGCCAATTTACTCAATCCCCCCATTCACGGTGCTTCGATTGTGGCAATGATTCTCAATGATAGGAATCTTTATTACAATTGGACTGTTGAATTGAAAAACATGGCAGATCGCATTATTAGTATGCACCATCAGCTCTATGATTCTCTGAAGGCTCGTGGAACCCTTGGAAACTGAAGCCAAATATTGTGGACATCCTCTTCTTTGATCGATGGAAGACCTCATGTATACAATTTTGAATTCTTATATAGCCCAAAAGAATTGCATTCAGTATCTAAAGAGAGATCATTTTCATATTTCGAGGTACGGGTATCGATGGAGTTCATTAGAATCATTCCAAGTCGTGGTTATGACATCGAGATTTGAACTAAAATTTCAGTAGTAGATTCCTCCATGGAATCACAGGTGTTCAGGCATCGTTGTTGGCATTGATTTCCACTGAAGATGAGTATCCTGATAAGCACACAGGTTTGAAGGTATTGTACGTATTCTCCCTCAGTGGCATCATTCGGACGAAAAAGAGAAGTTGGAGGATAGTGATATGATGCAGGCGAAGAAAACATATAGTTTCTCCATAGGCCCTGATCGAGAAGGAGGAGCCCGAGATGTCTAATCCCATTAGAGATGGATCAAAGAGATTGTTGGGCTATTGAACAACTCTGTACACATGCATGTAGACTGCAAATATCATTTTGGACACCAGAATGACAATCATTGCACCTGCAAGAGTTTTAATCATGGTAGGGCCACTTTTCATCTTGAACCTATCGAAGGCCTTCATCAACATGGGGGTATGTCTATCACTAAAAGAATTGTGGTGATTTTGATAAATTCTTTTGATCAGCTGAAAACATCCACTAAAATGGTGAATAAATGTATGGTCACTATAAGTGCAATAACCATTTAAGTTTTTGGAAATTGACCATTTTGTTTGTAGAGCAAGCCATTGATACATGGTTTGGGAGTTGGGCATTATAAGTGCACATATTTTGTAGTGGGGCACTTGATATATGTTATTACTTTGTAAAGGTTTATGTAGCTACTCTTGAGTGAGGAAAAGTGAGAGGCATTTTGATTATGCCTGAATCCTTGTATTCTCAGTTGATTAAGGCGTTTAGCCTATTCCATTTTGGTAATCTCTATAAAACTTGTTTATGAGTGTTTTATCAACTCATGGAAAGAATGTTCTTGATGTAAAAATCGTTATGAAGCATTGTAATGGATTTTATCCACTCTTGAGTGAGGAGAGTGAGAGGCATTATTATTTCACCTTAAGCCTTAAGTGGCTTCATTTTGTAATCATCATTGTAAACAGTTGATTGAGGCATTTTTCCTACACCATTTGGCAATTCATTGTAAACTTGACCAAGAGTGTAGTTATAAACTCTTGGCAAGTAAGAAACTTATGCAGGTATCATCAGTTACAGGTTGCAAACTTATGCAGATGTGGGCTTCGACATTTCATCTCCGAAGAACAAGAGGTGAAGGAGACAGGGAATGTTCCTTTCAGAACATTTGCTTGGCAACAGTTGCAAGTGTTTGAGTTACATTCTGATTCTAAACTACAAGGAATGAAGAAATTTCCATGCAGTTGATGATGGAGTGCAGGTAAAAGTTGATACTTTTGGAGGTCCAAAAGTTTTTCTCCATGGGGAGGTGTGATCCAGGAGGATCTTCATAGTCGTATTTAAATACTACCAACATTGTGAAGTCAACAAAGAGCTCACACTGGGATTTCCGATGCATTTCGAATGAATTCAATTAGACTTCACATGCTAGAGATATGTCTTGTTGATATTTAGGGGGAAAATGGCGTTTGTAAAATGTTTAATACATGAGATAGGATTCTCATAATTATGGATTTGTCATTATTTTAAAAGGGATTATTTGGTGCAAAGCCATGTTGGCTTTCAATCCCTAGTCTCAAGGAGATTCCTAAGGAGATTTGAGATCTTCATGGATGGTTGAGAGATATTCTCAAACCAATCCCTTGAGATATGCCATGAAAATCTTGATGTGGTTGATATGGAGATGTTATATAAACCATTTTTGGGGGTCAATAAGAGCGAGGAGAAATCAAAGAGCTTGTGGAAATCTTATTGAGAGCTTATTGATTCAGAGGATGTCTTTGTAAAGGAGAAACATGGTGTAGGCTTGTTTATGTAGCCCTTTTGAAGCAAAATCAATAAAGCAGATTCATGGGATTCATGAATCCAGAGACGTAGCCAGAGGGTCTGGTGAACTCCGTTATCATATTGTTGTCAATGTTGTATGTGTGATTTTGATGCATTCTCACTTAATTAAGTAGAGTTTTTATTTATAAACATACACAACAGTTTGACAATTTTATGTGATTATTTCCTTAATGAAGCATGGTTAATTAATCAAATTTCCCTTATTCACATGCAATTTTGTCAGTAAAAGATCTTATTTTGAAAATTTGGATGTAAGAATATTTCTCACCAATATTTCAGATTAGATATGCTCAAATTGAAGGAGTTGATTTTGAAGAAACTTTTACTCCTGTAGCAAGATTGGAAGAAATTGGGATGTTTTTGGCATTTTCTTACTACAAGAACTTTAAAATTTATCAAATGGATGTTAAATCAACATTCCTAAATGGAAATTTAGAGGAAGAAGTATATATTAAAAAAACTAAAGGATTTAAGTTATCAGAAGATGGAGATTATGTGTGTAAACTCAAGAAATCTCTCTATGGCCTAAAGCAAGACCCTAGATCTTGGTACTCCAGACTGGACATGCATTTACAATGGAAAGGATTTAGAAGAGGAGTTGCAGACAACAACATATACATAAAAAGGAGGACAAATACATGATAATAATTGTTGTCTATGTGGGTGATATAATATTTGGAAGTAATATTGGTAAACTGAGAAAAGAATTTTCTGAAGAAATATAAATTGAATTCGAAATGTCAATGCTAGGAGAGTTATCATTCTTGTTAGGAATACAAATCTCTCAATCAAACAAAGGTATCTTTGTATCTCAAATGAAGTACATTAAGGAGATTCTCAAGAAGTTCAAAATGGAGGATTGTAAACCAGTTAGCACCCCTATGACCACGGGATGTTGCAAGCTCAACAAAGATGATGAATCCATGGAAGCAGATCAAAAATTGTATAGGTCTATGATTGGTAGCTTGTTGTATGTAATGATTTCAAGGCCTGATATGATGCAGGTAGTTGGAATTGTTGCAATATTTCAATCTGCACCAAAAGAATCTCAAGTATAGGAAGTCAAGAGAATATTCAGATATCTGAAGGGTACTTTGGACTATGAACTGTGGTATCCAAAAGGTGAAGATTTTACCTTGAAAGAATACACTGATGTTGATTGGGTAGGATGTGTAGATTAACGAAAAATCACAAGTGGAGGTGCATTCTTTGTAGGAAATTGCCTAGTTTCCTGGTTGAGCAAAAAGAAATCATCAATATCTTTGCCAATTGTAGAAGATGAATAAATTGTAGCAGCATCCTGTTGCACAAAAATTCTTTAGATGAAGCAGACCTTACAAGATATTCAGATTGATTASAAACAATTGATCTCTATACTATGTGATTAYGCTAGTGCAATAAGCATTTTTAAGAACCCTGTCATGCATTCAAAAATAAAACACATACCTACTAAGTACCATTTTCTAAGAGACCAAGTTGAAAACCAAGTTGTAAATATGGAATATGTGCCAACAAAGGAAAAAATTGCAGACATATTTACAAAATGACTGCCCAGAGACACATTTGAGTATCTCAGATAGAATATGTGAGTCATTTCATTTCTAATTAAGATATGTCAGCTTTAGTTGAAAGTTGTTGGGAKCTCAACAAAAACAAAATCTCAGTGGGAGAGTGCCTAAATGAGGAAGTGGTACAATAAATCAGAAAATAAATCACATTCATAGGGGGAGTTACTTTACAAAGCTTCTTGAAGAAGCACCAACTTAGGGGGAACTGCAAAAAGTGAGAAGGTTTTTGGTGATAGAGTAGATGGTACAATGAAGATAATAGTGAAAGGGGGAGATTGTATCTCTTTTTCCATTGATGTCAAAGGGGGAGAGTACAGAGACATGGGTAGCTTGTGGAGTTTAAGAATGTGTTTCCATCGATGAAAAAGGGGGATATTGTTGGATTATTGTCATTGATGTCAAAGACTGTGACAACCATGGATGTCCCAGGCAAGGGGAGAATAATTTTTGTTACCCTCTGTAAATGATGGAATAACAAAGGAAACTTTTGTACTGCAAATCAAAATAGAAAGAATAATTCGAGAATGTGCCTATGCAAATATGGAAGATGGGCGAGTTGATGCATTCGTAGGACAAAGAAGAAATGAAAGAACAGTTTGCTAGAATCCAAAGGAAGAATTTATGAGTATGCATCGAGGCTAAATCCTCAAGCGATTGCAGAGAAAATGTGAGTTGTTGATCATTGATCATTCAACAAGATCAACGATCTATATGTAAAGTCCAGGCTTCCTAGGTTTGAATAAAATCGATGGTCCATAATGAATCGTGACCCCCCTTGCATGTCCGACGTTTAACAAAGGGAAGGGTGGCCGTGAAACTCAACCATGGCTACCGCTCCAAGGACGTGTCACACTTTGGTTAATTACGGCCCCCTGCCTATGGTTAGCATAACCACATGAGATCCCCCTGCAATTAGCACTGGATTGATGCATTTCCAAGTGATGAAAGTCCCATGGGAGAAGCTCAAAGTCAATAGGATCCATTGGATCAATCGGAGAATGGTCTCGGCGAAATATGGACCATGGATGATGGTTTTAATCCTGTCGGGAGATTAGATCATCAAAGTGTTTGAGTGCAAAGTTACACAAGACTCTAATGGGAGAAGCTACAAGTTAACAAGAACCATTGATCCATTAGAGTTGTAATGGAAGATCAAGTGCAACGATAGTCGTTTACCTATCAAAGCGGTTTGCAAGAGAGAATATGGACCATTGATTGGATGGCAAGGCCATCAAAAATTTTGAGTGTCGAACTGTATTGGAACTCTGACAAGAGAAACTATGAATTAACGTGGACCGTATATTCATCAAAGGATCTACCTCAATCGTTGGATCCATGATGATTTTTTTCATGAATGGAAGAGTGATGTGTTGTGACAGCTTGACAGTTAGTGTGATGAGGATGCCAGTGTGGCAACTAGCATGTACCAAAGGGTGACACGTGTCAGAGTTTGATTGTGCAAAATGAAAGTCTTCTCTAGTTGGATGTGGAGACCTTTAGGTCATCGCATCAAATCTTGGTCATTGAAAATGGCGCATCGAATAGATCACCATCGTTCATCTTCCAGGATCCAGATGAAATAGATTATGGTACCTGCAATGACCATACTTCGACGACGGAGGACTCTGAAAGCCAACAATAGTCATTGAGTTGGTATGGAGAGTAGATCTTCCTCATTCATTGGAGAATCATTGGTTAGAGAGGATTTTGAGTGGAAATACTCTAGTGACAAGGAGCGATCTAGACCGTAGGTAGACGTGTAGGCAAGATGCAATCTCATCCATAGATCATTGTGGGTCCCACCTGACCATCTCACGAGTAGTTTGAGATACGAGAGATATTCGTCATGCATTTTTAAGGATCGATGCGATCAAAGCCATTGATTTCAGACTGCTAGGATCGTTGGATCCATTGGAGTATAATCCATAAGAGAATTCTTAAGTATTGACCTCCGACCATCAGATTTCAATGAGGCCATTGGGAAGTTATTGACATTCGGAGAATGAGGAGTCAGATCGATGGTTGTGATTGAATCCATGAGTGACCCAACGATTGTGGTGTGTTTTAGGTAAAAAAAATAGCACTAAAGTCGCCGGGGCTCGATAGGCCGAATGGTCTCGATATCCGAAGATAAAAGATTGATATTAAATCAAGGAAACGATTTGATGGTCGTTATACGTCAAGGTCATGTAGTGTGTTTTGATGGATAAAGAACAGATCGACAACCATGAGTTTTTCAAGATCAGATTTGATGACTCCTAAGAATTAAGGGACTGTCTGAAGAATAATATGCAATGGAAGAATATTGAAGACCGGATTTAGAGGATTTTTGCAGCTATATTTGATGAAGAATCAAGGGAGATGGAGCCAACTTGTAAAACAAGATTTGGTTATGGAAAACCCTTGGGTGCATAATCTCTAAAAAATGTTTTTATGAAAAACCAAAGAATGGGAGTGTAGAGTGAAAGTTTGTGGTTTGTTATGATATTGAAAAATTGAGAATGAAGGAATGAGTGAGCAAGGATGCATATGCAAGAGTAAGAAAATGAAGGCTTTGAGGCTCATGAGAGAGTATGGTATTATTGTGAAAGTAGAGCTCTGAGGCTCATAGGTCCGAGGATGCAAGGGAATGGAAGAAAAGATAATATGAATTTCTAAGGGTGGTCATGAGGTGCAAGGATAGAGGGAATTATACAGATGATGAACTATGATAGAAGAAACAAAGAAGCAGAGTTATGGAAATGAAGGAAAGAGATAATCTGTTATTATTGAACAGTTTGTAGATATTGATTTGTTCAATATAAAAGTCTATGTTGAGTTGAAGCTTAGCAAAGGGGATTGGTGTCTCCAGTAGGTTGGTGCCTACAAACATTGCAACTGAGTTGGTGCTCAGCCAAGGGGAATGGTGTTTCTTGCAAGTTAGTGTTTTCAAACCTTATTGTTGAGTTGGTGCTTAGTCTAGGGGATTGGTGTCTCTAGCAGGCTAGTTCCTGCAAACATTGTAATAGTTAGTTGGTTCCTAAGATATCTTATAAAGAAAGTTTTGTGGTTTTCTCCCATTTTATTTTCCACGTTAAATATCTATGTACTATGGCTTTGTGTTGATCTCTCTTGATATGGTTAATTATTTTCATTACTTATGATTGATTATGTAGTGATCAGTTAAAGTGGAAAGGAGAAATATGTTAAAATATTTCTCATAATGATTCACCCCCCCTCTCGGTATTAGTGTATATTCCAACAAGGTCGTTCATCCTCTCCAACACACCCATGTTGCTGAGGGAAAACAGGTTCGCTTCTTGGGAATGTTCCCAAGTTTCCCCGCCCTTGACCAAATGCAGCCCAAGTTTTTGTCAATCGTTATAAGGAAAGTAAGGTATGTGCCCCCTTGGTGTCGCACATCACCATCGTGCATCAAAGTTCCTCCTAATCACACCCAAATGTCTTCATTCTCCCAACTGATCACTTCTTCCTTGCGCTCTTCGTCCATTCCGTCATTGAATCTTCCCAAGGAGTGCACGTGCTTTTCATCCATTATGTCATTGAATCTTCCCAAGGAGTGCATGGGAGACCTTACATGCTCCCCCACTCCAAGTTGTTTTTTTCCTCAACAACATCTTTCGATATCCATGGATTCTCTGCCCATCTTTGGATTTTTTCACCACTCAACGACTGCCATTTTCTCAATTGTTGTTGTCAAGACAACTCTCCTCGGAAATTTTTGCAAAGTGTGCCCAAGTGTTGTATGTTCTTGACTCGTGATAGCTTCAATACTTCGACTCTATTGTTTTTGTTTCATCTACATTGGATCCTCTCAAGTTCCTAAATGGTTGGGTGATCAGTCAAATTGTCGTGTTCATTTCTAAAGAATACACGTCTCCACATCCAACAAACCCTTTTCTATTTGCCTCATCGTCATCCTGTCCAACTCTTTTTGGTCTTGTTGATTCACCCAATGCACTCTCAACCTATTCATATCATTCATTCAAACCCCTTCAATTATGGACAAGGTCCTACCCCTTGCTCTAGTTTGACAAGTTTCCTCCACAACTCATCTATTGTTTTGCAAGTTACTTGCTTGAGTATTGTGATGAAACGTCCTCTAGGAATCACCATTCGTGTTGCTTGCTCCAAGAAACACGTTTCCACCTTCTTCGTTTAATAGGAAGAGTCTACCCAATAGCCGCCACCAAGGATATTGGCATACATTGTGTCTGATATGAGCCCCATGTGAAAGTATCGCATGACCAAATGAACTTCCTTCGGTGTGCATCCTGACTCCTCCAGTCATTCTGCAGTAAGTTGGAAGTCGTATAACCCCATGATCTTTCTACAAAATTTCACTATCATTGTTAGATGTCGATCTTCATCTCCTTCCCCTTCCACATTTGTCTCCAAGTTTGGTTGAGTAAGTGCCTCCATGCACTGTCTTGGCTCAACTCTTCGATTCTCTATGGTGGTTAAGTTTGCTACCCAATCCTCCACAACACCCATAACCTGTTGTTGATGAAAATTCACTTCGTGATGTTCCCCCTGTTGCTCCATGAAAAGTGAAGAGTCCAATTGTCTCTTACACTCATTTTCATGGTTCTACAGGTTCCTCAACTGACCAACCTTCCCCATGGCTATCTTCACCGAAGTCTTTATCAATCTCAACTATTGTTCTTCTTACCCCAGACTACTCAAATATATTGAGGTGTGGATGACTTATTGTTGTTGTGTCATCTTGCAAGGCTAGTCGATGCTCCCACTGAATCCTTATACCAACCTGATCACAAAAATCCTAGGCGTCCTCTTGAGCTTCCTCTTCATCGTCAAGGGTGTGCTTGGTGTTATTCCCTCATCCAAGAATACTAAGTGTCTTTCATGAATGATCATAGTTGCTTTATCAAGTCTGAGAAAGTCCAAGCCCAAGATCATCACATGATATTACAATGGAGCTACTAACTATTATAGAAATATTTTCCCCACCCCATGCAAACTTGCCCAGAAGGCCTTTTACATTTCCCTATGTAGAATTGAAGTCCCTTTTTGCAGTTCCTAGAGACGAAAATTGTATTTTTCCACATGTACGTGCCCTAGCAGCTATACATCATGTGTATACGTAGGTTGCGCCATTACATCCCGCGTACATTGGGTTTTGTGCCCACAATTAAAAAATGGTGTCGGGTTTCCATGTCACGTCACAAGATCCATGATCCTTGACCTTCCATATACCAGAAACGTCCCGACTCGGCCCTTCAGTTCCATTTTAAGGCTATAAATGGGTCATATCCAAGTTGTGGAGAAGAGGAGAAGAATTCAACTTTGAGAGAAAATTCACTCTGGAGAAATTATTCACTTTGTATTGGGTCTACATCCCTTTATCCTTTTAAGTCTGAACACATTTTTCAGCCCCCAAGCTCTTTCCTATTTGATGGAGAACCTCATTGTCTCTATTATATGAGCTTGTGTTTGGTGGAGGATTGAAGTGATGGAGGCCCAGCTGGAAGGGACTTAGTTTCTTGGTTCAAATGTGTCGAAACAATTTTTTTTCATTCATACACTTCTGTTGATTACATTTTAATAGAAATACTCTTTTCTCATCCAATTAATGTCTTGCAAAGATTTGAATTGTTATTCCATGGGTGTATTTGTTATGAATATTGATGTATTTTTCTATTATTTGTGCTAACTTTATATATTATCACCATATGTATGCGTATCTCGATTGTTGAGGGCAAGTTGCAGGTGTATTTCTTTGATTCAAGTGCTCAATGGTTGACTTCATCGAACGTATGGACGAGGTAGGCTATTTATCTTGTCTTGTTAGCATATTTGTTTATATAGCATACTTGAGACTAGAGTTGATTTATGTATTCATTTCCATCTGTTGTGGTTTACCCCATGCCATAGAGTGATTTTCCTCGTAATAGAATTGGCGACCATACTCAGGATTGAATATTGTTTTCAGGTTTTGGAGTGTTTTTATCCTGTGATTGCTCTCGGTTAGCTTGAGTTTTCTTGTCATCTGATTGCTTGACAACTTATTTTCATTTTAAGTCTCTTTTCTTGGCCTTATCCTTAACCTGACAGTGTTTCAACACATATACATGGGTTTTCACTTGACATAAGTGTACATATGCGAGATGTCATTCTGTAGGGAGCGTATATACGTGGTTTTCTCATGAAAAATCGCATGCACCATCCTTGTTTGCTTGATTTCTAAGTTTGGTGTTTGTTGGGTAAGTTTTTATGGTTGTTGAGTATTCTTGGGTCTTTGTCGTGACTATTAAGTGCCTACAGAGCTATGGGAAACCTT
This sequence comes from Picea sitchensis, assembly GCA_010110895.2. Classification (NCBI taxonomy): domain Eukaryota; kingdom Viridiplantae; phylum Streptophyta; class Pinopsida; order Pinales; family Pinaceae; genus Picea; species Picea sitchensis. The sequence goes on from SNQJ01S0028696.1 coordinate 83,704, forward strand.
TCTTTGGTTAAACTTTTGGGCGGTTTTTTATTTCTCATCATCCTTTTCATTGGTTGTCCTTGCATCCTGGGATGGGTGTTTGCTTCTTGATATTATACTTGGTTTGTCTTTGTTTACATACAATAGGGTCTTTATATCAAGATGATGTTCAGTCCTTGCATTTTCATTCTTGTATATTGAAAATACAAAAACAAAAACATACATTTTGCATTGTTGGAATTTGATCTTTTGGGTTCTTATCGTTGATATTAATACATGTATGGAAAGATTGCATCTTACTTGAAATTGCAGAATTGAATTGAAAATTGCATTTTTGAAAAGCTTATCATTTATTGAAAATTGAAGTTAGGAATTTGCATTATATTCATATTCATTTCTTTTACTTGATGAGTCATAACATCATCAATTTCATGACCACATATKTTRAGTAAACAAAGCCACTAAAAGCAACGGTGATAAAATTAAAATTGATTAAAACGATTTTATTTTTCAGGGTGCACAAACTAGCATAGGATTTAGAGCCTTKGAATAGGATTTTGTGAGTAAAATTCTCCAAGGATATTAAACTCAACATATGTGTCTGACTAAGGGAGTGGTGAAATCCATTGTATAATTGGTGATGTCAGGAGGCTCTGCTCACACCGGAGTTAAGCACAAGGTCATGCAAAGTCGGTTGAGGAGATATCCCTCCAATACCTTCTTAGTGTCAGAGATATTTATGGGGATACATTCATATATGGGGGTCTTGCTAGTACCTTTACCTCTATGAGAGGTGGTGCTTTCGAGATTTCAGGCTTTGTTACCCTACCCATAAGGTGGAACTGACTTAGAATTGTTTGCCTACATATTGGTTATATCATGGTGGCTTTAGTTGCTTGACATAGATAGACACATAGGTTACTTGCAGGGGTTATTCTACAGGTACCCTGAGTCAGATAAGGGTCGGACAACACACAAGATTTATGGAGGATTACCTCTACAGGGGGATCTGACTGACTGTGTTTTCAATCCCACAAGGGCCCTTATAACTGATTATGATACCTCCGATTTTTTGAAGGGAGTCTTAGGCCCCTCTTGGGTAAGACATACCTACTCTAGTGAGGGATGCTCCTTTTCAACCACTATATCATGTTTGTGTGCATTGGCCTTTTTTCTTTACTTTGGTGTGCTCTCTGATTATTAGTTGGCCTTAGGATTTTGTATTGCATTGTGATTTTTCATTGCTATGGTTAGTGGAGCCCCGATGACTCCCTCAGTTAGTGTTACCCATCCCATGGTATTTGTTCATTCCATGGGGACGAATCCTTTTGTATTTTCGAGTGGTACACTGAATCATGATAATCAACCAATACCTTGGGACTCTAATCATTTTTCTCATGGTATGCCAGACATGTCTTCACACTTGCCACCCTCTATCTTGACGTCTTATGTGAATCCTAGTTTTGGGTCTGGGGCCATGATGCCTCCTTATTCTCCCTTTTCATTGGGTGGGAGTCATATCCCTCAACCAACTCTTATAGTAGGAAGTTGGAATCTTCCTTCCTATAGATCCAATCCTAGCTTCACTTTTCCAGGAGAAAGTGCTAAAATGGGTAGTCATTCTACTTATTACATCCCGTCCATCTATCCTTCTTCCGCTATGTCAGTTCCTACGAACATTTTTCCCATGGAGGATCTCCATCTGTCCTCTGGTGTTTCATCTGAGGGTAGTCAGTTTTATAGTATGGGAAACCCCCTTCACGAATTTCCTTCGTCTAGGGGCAACATATATATTCACCCGAGTAACCCTTGTCAAGTCGCTTTCTCTTCGCAAGCGGATTCCTCGGTGACAATGCCCTTACAACCCTTTATGAATCATTATGGAGGAGGATACTATACTGCCAGACATGGCCATGGTGTATACCAGAACCCTTCTTGGCCTGCAATTTCTCAAAACCAGTCTTTCCCGGAACCTTGGTCTCAAATGCCGCAACCAACTGCTGCCAGTCCAGTTGTTAGTATCCAGATACCAAATTTTCAATTTTCTCCTTGTTGCAGGAATGGGGTTATTCCCGTAGCACTGAGAAGTGTTGTTCCTAAGCACTGGTATCGTATGTGCCAGAAGTAGTACTGATCTTTTAACTTGCCTCGTTGGAGGGAGGTATAAGAAGGGTGGAAGTCCTTGTTCCATACACCTTTACATTGTTATTATGCCCTGATTCCACTTCATCAAGATAAATTGGCCTTTGTACTAGTAAAATGTGTTTAAAGATGATATTAAGTAAGGATCATTGACTATGGATTAAAAGTTAGTTTTCTGGCAAAATAAACAAAGGTATTATAAAGCCAATTTTGACTTATATGGTCAAGTTATATGCTCTAGGTTTTCTTTTATAGACTTAATAATTAGTCTAGCAAGTTATTGGCCGGGAGCCAAACTCCAACACCTATCATCAAACACGACACGGATTAGCCACAACATCACCGAACACCAGTCAACAATAATCCAAGCATCAAGAGCCTATAGCAAGCAATAAAGTGTCAAGTTTGAGAGCACCACCAGGATCGCCATAATACGGTCGAATGCCAAGTATTGGGTATACAAAAACTGAGATTAAGATGTCAATTGGGGGTGCAAAACATCCAATACCAGGTGTTAGAACAACGCCGAGTATCTGGGTCATTCTAAAGCATTAGCATATTGGGGTTTTGTTTTAGAGCATCCAGATATTAAATAATGATGAAAGTGCTTCTGAGGCCGAGTGATTAGAGAGGAATTTTCAACAGAGGAAATCATAGAGGGAGAATCTCTTCGAAGAGACGCTATATAAAGGGAAAACGCCCAGATCAACAGATGCGGGGTAGATGGCTATGTTTGCAGCTGGTAAAAACAAGGTGTTTGCTTAGATACTTTTGGTCATTGTTGTTGCCCTTTTAGATGCAGACGAGATCCCATTTATTCAAGCACCGAGTTCAAGTAATTACGTAGCGCACTAAATATATTCCAAGTCACATAAAATTATATAAGGCGCCATGAGGGTATGAGGTGTATTGATCACCGTGGCACTGAGATCGCCTGCGTGAAGGAAAATTGTGGCTTGTGCTAGAATGTGCAGAATGCGGAGAGAAATATGTGCAATTAAAATTAACAGTGATGAATCTGGTGGTTTGAGTTTGAACCCAACCCGTCATAAATGTTTGGTGCAACTTTCCAGATTATAGGATTCAGATCTCATCGATGCCTATATATTTGTATTCACATATCATCTTCTTAGAAAAACTTAAATCTCGATAGAAAGATTGACATTTTTTATGTAAAGGCATGAACCAAATATGGAAAGACAAGGGTCACGTTTTTCCTTTCAAAGACAGAGTATGGAAGCTAGGAAGCAACACAGGCAGCAACTGACAACAAAACTTCTTTCTCATTTATTTCTGGAAGATTACTTGCAGAGGGACATGATCACTCAACATGCAATTGGTCCTCTAGTTCAGGTTATTGGATCCGGCATACCCAATTTGCAACAAAAGTCAATCAGAATATCATGCCCTGACTTTCGGTGGCTTACTATAATTCAAAGGTATGATGCTAGTTGTCGAATACCATGCGTTTCGACAGCTTATTTCGACTCTGTTTACCTGTACAAGCTGCCGAAAGTGTAGACACGGGAAGAATGACAATGTTTTCTACCAGATCACTTAAAGACATTTTCAAATACATCTAACACTCCAATATATAGCAGAGGATTTTATTTTGCATATTGAAGGAGAGTTCAGAGGACTCCTTTTCGATTGAAAGATGAATGACTCAAGGCCTATATGGCAATTGAAGATTTTAAAATAATTATGATCCTAAAGATATGCAATTCGTAGTTTAATTTTATTTGATCTCTAATGTTGTTTGAACTGGCTAATCATTGGCAGAGTACCTTGTAATTATAAGATCTCAGAGATTAATGACAGATGGAATATTGCAGATATCCAGGCACAATATCAGTCACATTCATGAAACAAATTCAAGATCTGATCAGCAGTCAATTTAATCGATTCTGGCACCAAATCATTACGATGATTTTGTCTCCAGTTAGAAGGAAATCAGGAAGATCCAGGGTTTCCACGAAGACATCTTCATAGGTGGCAGAACATACCATTTCCAGATCCACATCTTCATAGGTGGCAGAACATACCATTTCCAGATCCACATCTTCAGGCAGAAATCAATCTCAGAAATGCAGGCATAATTTGTGGATCAGATTTTTCAATCAGATTTTTGAATCCCTAGTTTTCAGGCAAGCATATCAAAGATAAGGATCTTAGTCAAAAAGCCTTATCTCCTAATGACCAGATGCCATGATTTTTTTTCCTTATCTCCTCGAGAGATTGAGGTAGTCTTATCCATGAGTTGTAAAGGGATATAAAATCTAGATTCTTGTAAACACACAAAGGGTGTGGAGATCCGAGAGGGTTTAGGAGAGATTAGGATGCAGGACTGAGATTCTTTTTCATGATTGTAAAGTAGGAACTTTTTCATTTTACGCTCAATGCTACATCCCTTTGATGAGAAAACTTTCTCCTCTAATCTCTTTCTTCCTTTTCTTACTTGTAAAACATGTTATCTTTGCAATGCATCGACATTATCTTGTTATGTTGATAAGGCAATGAATATTTCACTGATTTCTTTCCCATTCCAAGACTTGTTTTTAAGTACCGTATTCTCTATTTCTAAATGAAATTTAGGATAAGGAATCTTCCTGTGTGGGTGAACAGATTGGGCAATTGCATACTTCTTTATTCTTATGGTTTTATCTGCTTTGTTAAATTGGATACCATTGACTAAGTGAGTGTGATCGGAACTTATTTACAATCAGGAATTGGTATTATCTTTCTTCATTTACTGTTGAAACCTCCAACCTTTCAAAAAAACAATATACATTTAACCATAAAAATCATTGCAATAACTGAAGATATGTTAGGCTTGACCCTATAGCAGTCTAGAGGCAACTTCTAGCACTAACATATTTTGGCGCTATTGTCGGGGACGAAGCGGCGAAGAAATCTTCCCTGGGAGAACGACAACGACCAGATCCGCTTCTTGATGGTGAACAGGAAGAGGTAAGATACATGACTGCAGATCTTTCACCATGGCGACTCCACTATCTAAAGATTAATAGGCGACTCCACTGGATCCAATCATGGAAGCCATTTTGGCTCAAAGGTTTTCTTTTTGTGATTTTTCAGATGTCATTGGTTTTCCAAACCCAATTCTTAGCAGGGATGAATGGGAAGGTACCCTTCCAACATTTAAAGACGAAGATTGGGAGGTTTCGGCTGAGCATCTTCTAGATTTTCATGAGCTTATTCATGAACGCCAGATTGTGCATGAGGATGTCCAGATCAAGCTTTCCAGATACTTGTTGAAGGGAGCAACCCTCGACTGGTGCAAATCTCTTCCAGCTTCAAGTATTAACTTGTTGGCAATTTTTCACGATGCTTTCAATATATTTTATAAACGAAAATTTTCAGTTGAAAGTCTTTTTGAAAATTGTTGTGATGTATTTGAGAAGCATATTCAGCAGAAAGTAGAGTGTTCCTCTGTTTGCAAGGATGAAAATCATGTTGTTAAGGAAGATCTTCAAGATATCATTGATGATAGGAAAGATGATTGCATAACTATAGATGCATTTGATCTTGTTCTTGATGCACTTGCAATTTTTGATTTGAATGGAAAAGCTCATGTTTATGATGAGTATAAGGAACAAGTGTTTCTTCAACATATTGTTGTTGATAAACCTGATAAACATAACAGAACTGAGGAAGGTTATCCGCAACCTACTATATTTATGGTGGCCAGAGATAATTAGGAATATTTATGAAAACATTACGCCCATTAGTCATGAGCGGTCGAACCGGATTATAGCAGCCATACATGGAGGTTGAAGTAGTATCGAGCAACAGAAGCAAATATACATGTTGATTATCAATCTACTTTTTTCTTATATGATCCAATAGTTATTTATATGGATTCATGCTTCTCAGAAGTTTTCAACCTTTCCAAGTTTCAAATCAAAGAAGATGACGATTGTAAGTATGTGTTACAAGTTAAAATTTTGTTACACACAATGAAGTTTTCTTTGATCTTATTCTGCGTGCAAGGAGTTTTTACAGTCAGTTGGATGTTATCGTGGTTTCATTGGAAACATGATTTCACAATCAAGTGTGGTATAATTGGTTAGAAGTGGGGCATGCAATAGCTCTCTTCTTAGACATTTGTTTGGCGGTTTGCATGAAGATTGGCCAATGGGATTTGCAACACGTTTGTTTTCGGCATTTTGTTAGAGTTTGAATAAGTTACAGAAGTTTGAGCCCTAATTTGAAGTATATTGTGGACTCACCTCATTGGATTTATGTCGGAGGGTCTTCGTTACTTTGCTTGCATGCGAGATTGCATGCAAAATATGCGAAGTCGATGGTTAAGTGAATGATGTTCTTCATCCACTTTCCACCAAATTATGAAGTTCCTTCTTTGTACCTTGTGTTGAATGATGAGATTCTTTAATTCTCTCTCAACTTCGGTGGTCTCCTTCCATGGAGCTTCAAGCATCTATTATGGAAATGGGACCTGGAGTCCTATGAGTACCCAAAGGCTTTTAGTCATCAGTGGTAGGTTCCCCCACCATCGATAGTTGGGAATAAATCAATTTCTCCTAATCAATGGATTCTTCAGTGTTAGACCTCAACTCCTTTATTCACACTTGTAGAATGTACTCGGTGTAATTACCTACTTTCCTTCTTGGTAAGTTGTCTCACGTTTTTTAACTTTATACCTTAATGATTGGTAATCATTTGAAGTTTCATTATGTTGACCTCAACTCCTTTATTCACATGAATTAATGAGCTCACCTTTGGTGGATCGTGTATAATAATTGAAGAGACAATGATTCATAGTCTTAGCTTTCCTGAGCTATTGGTATCATTCATTGGACTAGTACCTATGATACGGTGACAATGAGAGATCATATTATACTCCATTAATCCAAATATCTTCAAATTGATTTTGAGGCTGGTTCTACTAGGCCTTCTTCGTGACTACCAATGATATGGAATGTAAGAGTACCCTTGTATTCTATTCATGGCCAAGACAAGCGGTAGGTATATTTCCACATGGATCTGCGGTGTAATTCAAAATTGGAAATATGTGCACAAAGTCATTATGGATTGCAATAATATTCTTATGAGCAACTAGTTCATCTAAGTACGAGCCTCAATTACTCCATTTTTGGGAATTATAATGTATTTAGGCCATCCAGGATACTCCTCTACCCTCACACATTAGGGGCATCTGTTATAGAAGATTTTCCTCACCCAGCTGACTTTCTCAATAGGCCTTTTCCATTTCCCTATCTGGACTTAGAGTCCCTTTTGAATTCGAAGATAAAATTGTATTTTTCACATATAAGCACCCTAACATCATACAACATGTGTTATCATTAGGTTGCCTCATTACAGACCGCGTAAATTGGGTTTTGTGCCAAAAATTTAAAAATGGTGTCGAGGTTCCATGTCACATCCACGAGATCCATGATCCTTGACCTTCCATATCTTTGGAAGCGTCAAACCATTATGGTTCCATTTTGGGGCTATAAATGGACCATATGAGGCGTGGAGAGGAAGAATTCAACTTTGAGAGAAAAGTTACTGCGGAGAAATTATTCACTTCATATAAAGTCTGCATCCCTTTGCCCTTTTAAGTCACGAACCTTTATTTGAGCCCCAAGCTCTTCCCTATTTGATGGAGGAACCTGATGGATCTCTACTTATATCAGGCACTTTGGTGGAGGCTTAGCCGGAAGGGACTTAGTTTCTTGGTTCGAGCGATGCGGTATGGAATTTTTGTCATTCATTAACTTGTTGATTACATTTTAATAGAAATACTCTCTTTTCTTGTCCAATTAATGTCTTGCAAATATTTGAATTGTTATTCCATGGTATTTGTTATGAATATTGATGGATTATGCTATTATATGTGACAAATTTATATATTATCACCATATGCTAGGTATCTTAGTTTGTTGAGGGACAAATTCGCGGTGTATTGCTTTGGAGTCAAAGTGCTCAACGATTGGACTAATCGAGCGTCACGGATGGGGTAGACTCTTTATCTTGTCTTGTTAGCATATTTGTTTTATATAGCATGCCAGAGATTAGAGTTGATTATGTAGTCATTTTTTTTGTTGTGTTTTACCCCATGCAATAGAGTTATTTTACTTGTAACACTAACATATCCATGTTGCCAAACCACTCCCCCATTCTTAATGGTGTTGATCAAACAATCCATGTCACCGACATCACCATGGGATTCAACACTTTACACATTCATTGCAACTCTCAGGTTTGCGATGAAGAGACTTTGTGGCTCATTCACTCACAAAATTGTGGGTTTCCCTAGTGTCAACCAAAGCTTCCATATCCAATACACTTAGCATTGTGTACGTAAAGTAGATTCCTTCAACTGCTTCACTTTGTTAAAATTGTCCTTGACCTCTTATCTTGAACTCTTGCTTTCATTCCACCAATGTCTCCATAACTTTGTTCATTTCTTCCATCAATTTATGCACTTAAATCATCTTTTTCAAGGGTTTTGGTTCCTCCGTTGTTTTTTGATTCAATCTTCCTGAACCAACAAATTCAACTTTCTTTACATTGGACATTTCCTGAACCAACAAATTCAACTTTCTTTACATTGGACATTTCCTCATAAAATGATTTTGCGAACAGAGGTAACACTCGATCAACTTACCTTTCCTCATGATTGTCTGGGTTGATTCTTTGTTGTTGTGATGCCTTCATGTTGGATTCTCTCCTCTCTAAGTGCTCCAAATGCAATCGATGAGAAAGTCTCAATCCTCCTCGTCAAGGCCTTCAACCTATTGATCTCAAACTCTATCTATGCCCTGAATTCATCCATCCTCTCCAAGGCCTCTTGGAGTTTCTCAAATCGTTGAGTTACATTGTCTCTCTTGAATTTCCAAGCTTCGTTACTTGTATCTTCCATCTCACTACTTGACCCTCGTCACTTGGTTTTCGCAATATTTTTGTGCAACTCCTCCTCACTATCTCAAGTTTTCAACCCACCTTGTTGAATCATTCACCAAGGTTTGCATCCAACTTTTCATTCGAGTTTGCAACAAGTTCTTTGACAGTTTTGTGTTCGTCCACCTTGCCTAAGTGCTTGGTTCACCCACAAAACTGTATGCTTGGCCTGCTTAAGGAGTGTACCCATGCCTGCTCACAAGTCACAAATTATGTCTGCAACTCAGCCCTATCACAACCCACCAAGACTATGCTTAGGTTTCTTTTACGATGGACCACTCCATCAAACCCTCACCGACTTATGCCCAAACTTCCTTTCAAAACAAATGCTCTCCTCCCCCAAAAATGTTCCAGCTGTAGTAGTGGAGAAGAGCCAAATATTCTTTGATACCACCTATCACGACACCACAGGATGCCAAATAAGATCTTGTGATCATTCACCTCTTGAGGGCATGCGACACTGCAACGGTTCTTACTTGGTTTCTTGACACATCGAGAATACTTCGTCCGAACTATGCCTCTTCACCTAGAGCATACCCATACTTCGTTCTAGGATACTGACGCGTCACACTTGCTTACTTAGACAATTGTTAACACCATTTAACACTTTCTTACCGATGAGTCACACTTGTTTACTCTAGTGAATCTCTTGCTTACTTAGACAATTGTTAACATGGTTTAACACTTAGTCTTATTTAAGCATACATCCATGAACATGAGAATCCAAGAGAACAATTGTGGAACAAATGAAGACAAAAAAAAAAATAGTGTGGGCGACACAAATCGTGCCTAACACCCGACTAAGTCTTTGTTATTGCGAAACAGTTACAATATGAGCTTTGGATGTAAGAAGATTTCTCACCAATATTTCAGATCAGATATGCTCAAATTGAAGGAGTTGATTTTGAAGAAACTTTTACTCCTGTAGCAAGATTGGAAGAAATTGGGATGTTTTTGGCATTTTCTTGCTACAGGAACTTTAAAATTTATCAAATGGATGTTAAATCAACATTCCTAAATGGAAATTTAGAGGAAGACGTATATATTAAAAAAACTAAAGGATTCCAGTTATCAGAAGATGGAGATTATGTGTGTAAACTCAAGAAATCTCTCTATGGCCTAAAGAAAGACCCTAGATCTTGGTACTCCAGACTGGACATGCATTTACAATGGAAAGGATTTAGAAGAGGAGTTGCAGACAACAACATATACATAAAAACGAGGACAAATACATGATAATAATTGTTGTCTATGTGGGTGATATAATATTTGGAAGTAGTATTGACAAGCTGAGAAAAGAATTTTCTGAAGAAATATAGAGTGAATTCGAAATGTCAATGCTAGGAGAGATATCAATCTTTTTGGGACTACAAATCTCTCAATCAAACAAAGGTATCTTCGTATCTCAAATGAAGTACATTAAGGAGATTCTCAAGAAGTTCAAAATGGAGGATTGTAAACCAATTAGCACCCCTATGACCACAGGATGTTGCAAGCTCAACAAAGA
>SNQJ01S0028697.1:0-30553 GCA_010110895.2 Picea sitchensis
TGTTGCTGACAAGACAAATCTGATGGAAGAAGAAAAGGATGGGCCCTCCAAGGCCATGCTCAGGTCAATCCTACTCTCGGTACTCCATGTCTAGGACCTGTGGGCCTCGAGACATGATCTCCTAGTTATCCCTAAAAAACGGGGATAACAAATACCAATCTAGGTCATGTAAATGCATGAGATGGTGTGGGGGATGTTTGGGCAAGGGGTGCAGTGATAACAGTGAAATGTATGTCTTACCTGTGGGTGCCTCTGTAGAGGATGAGTTGCACCTTGTCATGGATGCAATTGTTTCCTAGCCCATTCAATTCCTTTTTATTCTTTGTCTTATTTCTTTTTCTTTCAAGAGAATAGTTGTAGGACACTGCCCTGGCGTGGTGACCAGTGGTGACAACGTTACCCACAAGCATTTCACGGAGATGAGAAGGTTGGCTCATGATGAGACCCCCTTTCTCTTGGCTATGCCACCAAGAGTCACTACCCTAGCATGATGACCAGATGAATAGTAGTGTCATACCGCTACATGCCCATGGACCTAATAGGATGGCTCATGATGATCCCCCCTATCCACCAGCGAGGTCTTGAGATTTATTTTATTTTAAGGGTCCCTCCTTTTTCTTGCTGAGAAGCCTTTTATTGCTTTCTCGAGGATCCATGGGCGAAGCATCTCAAGGTTTGATCTTGGCTTTTAACTTTTTCCAGCTAATTTTACTCTCTGGGCCTTTAGCCCCTTCTTCCCATAAGGCAAGGTACAACCATTACTAGCTTGGAAAACCCAATGCCCGAACCAATGTAAGGGATATATGAAAGGGAAAATGATGAAAAGTGATAAGTATGGAAGGAATGGACGATGACCTTTCATAGCCCCACCCAGTGGCAACTCATTCCTAAGGGAACCAACTTTCTAGGGAACTCTGTCAACCCCCACGGGTATGGGCAAGTTAAAAGGCATAATGTCCAAGCAAACGTCATGAAGCAAAAGAGAATTAAATGCACATATTCAAATGTTTTGAGAATCAGAGTGACACACCATAACACTCAAACTCATTACCTCATGGAGCAAGACCCACTGCTACTTTAGAACCAGGCCGATGGGATGGATGTTATTGCTAGTACATGGGAGGTGTTGAAGAAAGGATGGGCCCTCCAAGGCCAAGCTCAAGTCAATATGGCTCTCGGTACTCCATGTCTAGGACCTGTGGGCCTCAAGACATAATCTCCTTAGTTATCCCTAGGATAGGGGATAACAAGCCTGCAATGGCCTATTTGTATGAGGCCATGTATAGAGCCAAAGAAACTATTTGGGCTTATTATGTGGGAAAGGGTTGTAATGTTCCCAACTAGATCTGATTGGAACATTGAGTTTTTGTTGTGTTTTATGTGTTTTCTGGTTGTGGCATTTTGTCAAACACTTTGCTAATTTTAGTCTCTTGCGTTGTGATGGGGTTTATAATGATGGTTTTGATGTGTGTTTGCAGCAAGTAAAGATAGAAATGCATCCAAAAACATGTACACAACAAGATACAGTAGAACAACTCAAGCAAATAGCACAAATACCTGAGATATGATTTTATTCATAATAATAGTTGACCTCATACAAAATGGGACAGATCTGGAATACATAGAGTGTATGGTTGATAATGCCTCCAAGATAGAAAGGAATGTTAAAGATATGATCTCCTAAGAGTCCCCCAATGTTGCATACAAAGGATATCTGAAATCCAACCTGTAATCTGGTCGCTGATGGTGTCTACACTCTAGCAAGTGCGCCCTCCCTGGCTGAAGCAATCCAAGAATTCTGCCTCAAAGGGTTTAGCCCAATATCCATTGAAACCCACTGCCAAAAGGTAGATCAGGGTTGGGTAACCCATATGCCGAATATCCAATCTATTTGGAAAGGTCTTCCCCTCCAGAGAACGAGATCCCCTATGCCCAATGTGCCCTCCTCAAGATGAAATGTACCCCACTGGTAGAAGAAATGAATGGCCTGATGAATACCCTCAAAGACTGTTGTAAAAAGGCGCTATGGTGATGGCTAGCAACCCTGGAGTGAGATCTACTGAGTATCTGGTCACCTCTGAGCAAATCGCGCTACTCCCTCAAGATGGGTGCGCCCTAGCTCTGCATAAACCCTCCAACAATACGCCCTGCCTCCACTAAGACTCCTGGAACTGAATAGATCTAATGTAGAATGGTGAGGGAGGAATATTTCACCTCCATTACCAAGCTTGTATCAGGAAAGGTGGGATCTTTCACCACCGAGCTGATCTCTAGGGTTTGTTCAATCAAAACCCTCAAAACCCCCAAGTGCACGGGTTCTCTAACAAGAAGCCAGACATCAAAATGATAAACAACATAATGAGAGAATAGAGGACCCTATCTCTCTTTTATCCTCCTTGTTCACCTTTTCTCGCCAAGTGACTTTTACTTTATTTTATTATTCCTTATTAAATCACTTTATTAATTAATTAACCATTTTACCTCTAAAAAGTGATTTATCCATCCTTATGGCTTTTCCGGCCACTGAAAGTCACTTCTCATAATCTTTTCCTGTAGTGCTATTCCTCCCGATTCCGATGAGCTATTACACTAAGAGGTTCCTCCAAGTATTATGCCCAATATGACCTTCTTAGTGAATTTAATTAAAATATAACCCATAATAACTCAAAATTACGGAAATCATCGAAATGCAACGGAACCAAAGCCAAGTTGTACAGAATGGATCCTGATGATGAAATATGATGAACGATGCAAGTCGGGCCCAATAAAACCCCTCAATAGCTCTTGAACTCGCTATCACACCCATCTGGCTACTCTAGTCAGCATAACACTCTGTAATATAATAATGTCAAAAAATGGGAACATTACAAGGGTACCCCTAGGTTTAGTATACAAATGATGTTATGGGATTTGATTGATAGTCGATGGACCAGGATGCTCCATCAAACCATTCATGCAATAATACTTTTCCTCAACCCCGCATTTTCCTACAAATGCAACTTTGATTTTGATGGCGAGGTGATGGAAGGGCTCCTTACTTGTCTTCAGAGGATGGTACCTGATGCCAAGATTCGCAACACAATTAATCGCGAGATAGAGATGTATTGGGATGGTACTGGACTATTTGGATTTGATGATGTTGTTCGTGAAAGGACCACTTTGATGCCACATAAGTCATTAGAATTTAAAATTTTAGATTTTTAAAATTCAATTATGTGTTTTATTTGAAAGTTTAATTATGTTTTCTTTATTTTCTATTTTCCACTGTAATGAAATGTAATTTAGTTCTCGTTCTTTCTTATTTTTTGTAGATGTTTGGTGGCAAAACTATGGTGCAAGGGCACCAAATTTACAGAAATTTGCCATATGAATCCTTAGTCAAACCTATAGCGCTTCAGGACGTGAGTGATGTTATCCACCAAGTTGCACTAGGATGGACTTGCAGTTGAGCCGCCAAAGATTGAATAATCACTTGTTCAAAATTCAGAGTTCAGAAGTCTAGTCGGCCATTGTGGCTCTTTTTAAACTTTTTTACCACATTTCCATACCCTGTGGGGAATTGTAATAAGAGGTGTTGCATGATGAATTTTGTAAAAGTTTTAGCCTCCTAAGACTTAGACATGAGTTGTTACTCTAGAGTGATTTTTTAACTTGTTAATTATATTATGTTGTCCAAGCAATTTATAATTTCCGAGTTTTTTCACTCAATTTCTCCAAAGTTGGAGTATATACTCATGGTTAGGCCTTAGCATGGTCATCTAAGCCTAGTGTCTAATGTATATTACCATGCTAAACATCCTCCTAGAGTTTTATGGAAATGTGTTAAGTCCCCCTTAGGATTTTTAATTTTTTAGTTAATAAAAAATTTCCCGTAAAACAGAATTTTTTTAATTGTAATTTGAAGTTGTATTAAAAAAGTGGTACTAGGAGACATCATATGCCTTAGGGATGCTCATTTTTTAACCTAGATCACCCACTTTACCTAAGTACCAACTTTTTTGAGTGAAATTAGTGATTTTAATCACTAAAAAGATAATTTACTCACAAAATCCCAAAAAGACATAAAAAATCAGAAATGCTAAATTTTAGCAAAGTTGCCGGAAACATGTTTTGACATGTTCTTAGTGAAATAAAACCTAAAATGATATGTGGAATTCAAAGGGAGGCATCTTTGAGTTAGAGTTTGAGTTAGAAGAGAGTTAGTTGGATTTTCTCTTGACTTATGTGGAGATTCTCTTGGGAGGTGCGCCCCTCTTGGGAGAGGTGGTGCATTCTTGAGGAGGGTGCCCACCTCTTGAGAGGTGGCGCCCTCCCTCTTGTTCTCAAGCTTCACACTTGACATTGTTTGGAGTGTTAGGAGAGGTGTCAACGCATTGTTCACACTTGTCGCATCATACCTCTCCAAGCGGTGCGCCCCCCGCCCCCCCTCTACACTTGGTGCGCCCTCCTCCATGGAACTCTCCTCCCACTTTGCCATATAATGGAGCTAGTTCTCCCTTTGTAATCAGATTGGTCTACCTAGAGTTATGTTGTTGTAATATGCTTAGAAGCTATTGTGGAATAAATATTTGAAGACTTTGGAGGTCACTTGTGGTGTTGTGCAAATATGTGGATGATCTTCTCTTATGGTGATGTGTTGAGTATGGTAAATTTGTCTTTCTTGCAATTCACATTTGTTGATTAATCCTCAATTAGTAAGATTTTAGTAAACTTGTTTGTATTACTAAATCTTGTTATAGCACATTGCAATCTATGATTTCATGTTATTATCGGTTTAATCTCATGTTTTCTAGATTTTATGTGTAGGATGTGGATGCATCCACTATTTAACAATTTCTTTGCAAGATTGTCTTAAGTTTGCGGGATCTCTAATTTGGAGGAGTGGAATATTCTAGATTGAGCTTCCAACACCTTCAAATCCATCCAACCAGAAAGATTTCCCTCTTCAATACATCAAGGAGACTCCATAGCCCAAGATTGGTTTCCATCCGGCACTCTCTATTTCCTTTCTCACAGTTTCTCTAATTCTATTTTGGTTACTAACTTGCTTGTTATTTCTTAGATCTAGATCTGATTTTAAATATTCATTTATCTAAGTTAGCAAGCAATAAATAAAGTTAGATCTAGATTTCATTTTTCATTTCATCATCTTAAGCTAGATCTATCTCAAGAAACTTTACTTTTATCAATCTTTTCACTTGTAAATTTTTAAAGGATAAAAGTAATTTTGTTTCAAAGTACTTCCAATTTCATATTTGGCAACTTTAGTTCCTTTATATTTTTGTTTTGAAACAGCAAACAAAGACCTTAAGGAGACAAACTTTTTAGCTTTCTCTTCTTAGTTCATTTTGTTCATTTTACACTAGTTTTACTTAGTCATTTTTTGGGTTTTCATACTAATAACCAAAGACACTTCCAAAGTGTTTTTGGCCATCTTTTGTCATTGTTTGCTTGCTGTTTTGTGCAGGTTTGAGAACAAAAAGGAGGATACTCTGCCGAAATTTGGCGGATTTGGAGCATTCAGGACCTCGGGAGCACCACTTTCTTCAATAAACAATTGTAAAACTTTGTAAACACTTGTGACCCCACTAATGAATGGTCACAAGTATTTCTAAAAACAATATTTGTAACTTCATTAATAACGTCAGTGGGGCTACAAGCTCCCACTCTTCATTTCCCCTAAGGGGAACAATGTTTTGGTGATTGTCTCATTTTCTGCAATTTTAGCTTAGAATCAATTTTCACACCTAAGCATAAGCTAAAATTAATCCCTTTAATTCATCACAAAGCACTACAATAATCACATAGATTAGATTTCAATTTGGCAAGTAATAATTTAATTGTTAGACTAGATTTCCCTTTATGCAACTTTACTTTCTACAATTTCAAGTTGGTAAATAAACCGTCTCCTCAACTCCTCGCAAGAGGCTGGTCAGTGAAGACTTAGTAATTAGAAGAACATTTCCCTTTCAGCATTTTATTTTATTGTGTAAAATAAACATTTCCCCTCAGCTCCCAGTGTTGTTCCTAACCCTTTCAGTTGCGAGATTGTCTCGATCCTCTGGGAGTAAGTTTCATACACACTCGTTGGTCTGTGTGGAGTAGTAATAATAGGACAATCTCAAAATAGGAAGATTGCTCGGCTCAAATAACCGTCTAGGGGGAGTGTGCGAAGTTTCACTAAATACCTCGGGCTTGTTCCCCTCAGTGTTGGACCTCCGACACCTCTAGTGGGCTTGTTGGTGAAACCATTGGGTTTCGGCAAGTTCTCAACAAATCTTTGAGCTAAAGGGATAACCTCTCTAGAGGCCAAATTTAGTTTAGCTTGCTTTACTTTTCACAATCTCATTAATTTACCTTCAAAAGACAATTTAATAAAACAAGCGATCAACCACTGTCCACGATACTTTTAAGGCACTGGTCTTATTACACACTATACAAATCCATTTGCTTCAAGTACTTTTATTTCTTCAGCATTTATATTTAATCTTGAAGTATTTCCTTATTTACTTGCATCTTGTTATCTTAAGTATCCTTTTCATGCAAGTACTTCTTTATGTATATTATGGTGATTGATTGATATATGCTCTTAGAGTAGATTTACTTTACATATTGTCATTTGCAATAAACTCCGAGATTTATTTCTTGTACTTAGATTATTTCAAGCCTTAGATTATTTTCTTTAGGGACTACCCCCCTTGGCTTTTCTAGGAGTTGGCCTAGACAGAGAAGTTGAGGATTAGGTGACAGCACCTTAACTCTAACTTGCCCCCAAGGACACACCAAGTAGATTGAAGATTTATTCCACGTTACCCAGGTGTGTATAAAGGAGACAACATTTTTTGGCGTCGTTACTGGGGATAAATCTTTATATTCCCAGAATTCGACTTATGTTTTCCTTTTTTGTTTTTTTACTTTGTTTTTTGATGCTTGTTGTTTATCATATCTAGACTCAATCATCTGGCGACTCCACTTAATCTAAATCTGACAAAGTATTCTACAAGAAGGAATTCACAAGGCTTGTTTGATTTTCTCCCTGAGCCCCAAAAGGTTTATAGGAGAAGGTTAGCCAAACTTGCTTCTCATAGAATCCTTGATCAACAGGGCTTCGAGTCCATTTCTGATATACACTTCTTTTTTAATGATTCTAGTTTAGACTCTAATTTTTTGCAAGTAGAAATGGATGATTATTTTAGTCCACTTAACTTTGCTGCAATAAATCGTTATCCACATGTTTTACCTGAAAAATCTATTGACAAATTTCCTACATTTCAGGGAAATAATGCTATCACTGCCAAAGCTCACATTAAATCCCTCTCTTTATGTATTAATAAATGGTGTAGTGGTGCAGCAAATAATCATGAGGATGTTAAAATGAAATTGTTTGCCTTGTCTTTAGAAGAAGACGCATATGACTGGTTTTCAGGGTTGGACGATGACAAGTATGCAACCATCAAGGATTTCATTAATGCATTCATTGAGAGATGGGGTGATAAGAAATAGTATCGTCATTTGTTAGCATCCTTGAATACCATAAGAAAGAATGAGAATGAAACCATGGATGAGTTCAATAAAAAGTTTAATGATTTGGTTTCAAGCTTGCATACAGACATTAAGCCTCCAGATAATCCCATACTTATTTACTATATTGAGGCCTTTGGTGGAGAAATGAGATATTAGTTAAGGGATAAGGAACCCACCAACCTCAAGATTGCCCAAGAAATGGCAGTTAAGATTGATATAAATATGCAAGCATCTGGCAAGTCCAACCTTCCTGGTTTCACAAGGGGAAGTACTTCCAAACAGCATGAGCCTAAAGATAAAACAGTTGCTTTGGATAATAAGACTTCTTCTTCTGACCCTTTGAAATATTTGACAGAAATGCAAGAACTTGTGAAGGCCATGGAAGCTAACCATGCATCCCAATTGAATACCCTTCAAACTAGGTTGATTGCTATGGAGATATCTCAAGGAAATAGATTTCAACCTAGACAGAATAATGAAGATGGCAAAAGAAAGGTTCACCTTAAAATCAGAGACCACCAAATCAGTTGGAAGCAACAAATATGGTTCAACAAGAGACTCTTCCTTTTTGTAGGGCTTGTGAGGAATTCCATGAGGAATCCACTTGCCCCGTTTTTAATCAGGTTAATGAGCAAGGGTTTCATGGGTCAAATAACTATATTGGATTTTCAGGACATCTGGATTTTATAAATAATACATACACTGTCACAAAATATCAATGGGAACTGTTATACCCTATCCTAGGGATAACTAAGGAGATCATATCTCGAGGCCCACAGGTCCTAGACATGGAGTGTTGAGAGTCGGATGACTTGAGAATGGACCCAGAGGGCCCATCTTTTCTTCAGTGCATCCCATCTATCAGCAGCAACAACATCTATCCCACCAGCCTGGTCCTGAAGCAGCAGTAAGTCTTGCTCCATGAGGTAATGAGTCTGGGTATGGTATGTGTCACTCTGATTATTGAAGCACTTGAATATGTTGCATTGGATTCTCCTTCATTTCATAGCATTTGCTTGGAAATTATGCTCTTTAACTCGTTCATAGCTGGAAGGGTGTCATGATGCCTTAGTAAGTTGATCTCCCTTTAGGATGGGTTGCCACTGGGTGGGTCTATGAAAGGTCATCGTCCATTCCCTCCATGCTTACCACTTTCCATCCTCACTCCTCTCATTTTTCCCTACCTTTGTCCGTGTATTGGGTTTGCCAAACGAGGAAGGGTTGTACTTTACCTTGTGGAAAGAAGGGGCTAAAGGCCCCGAGGGTAAAAGTAATTGGAAAGAGTTGAAAGCCAAAATGAAACCTTTGAGATGCTTCGCCTAGGGATTCCCGAGAAAGCAGTAAAAGGCTTCTCAGTAAGAAAAGGGAACCCATAATATAAATAAACACTCAAGGTATTAGTTGCTGGATGGGAGGTCTCATCATGAGCCGGCCTATTATGACCATGGGCATGTAGCGGTATGACACTACCATTTATCTGGTCACCAAACCAGGGTAGTGGCTCTTGGTGGCATAGCCAAGAGAAAGGGGGTCTCATCACGAGCCAACCTTCTCATCTCCGTGAAATGCTTGTGGGTAACGTTGTCAACTCTAGTCACCAAGCCAGGACAATGTCCTTCAGCTCTTCCCTTGAAGCACAAAAGAAAAAGATAAAAAAGACAATAAAACTAAGAATAAAAAGCATTGAATGGGCTAGGAAAGAATGGAATCTATGACAAGGTGCATCTCGCCCTCTACAAAGGCACCCACAAGAAAGATCTACATTTCCCTGTTATAATTGCACCCCATGCCCAAACACTTACCCCATGCCACCTCACACACACTTACATGACCGAGATTGGTTCTCACCTGGGAAACGCCCCAAAATTAAGGAGGATTAGCCCAATAGGACACCCTGAGATCTTCTCCAAACTTCACTTGTTAAACTGCATAACGTCTTTGAGCATTTGTCTGGGTAAAGGGGGGTTCGATGCACATGTTTGGGTAATTTGATTATTAGATGTGAATGGCATTGCTATGATCCTTGTGACTTATGAACCCCTAAAGGGCGTACTTGTTGTTGCTGCAGGACTTTGCCCAGTGGACAGGTACATATGGGGAAATGATTAGCTCGGACCTCCATGGGGCTGAAAGCCCACAGATGGATGTAGTGACCCCAACCAGGGGCAGAGGACATCAAAGACTTGCACCAGAAAGAAAGAAGGATGTTTCCCTTGAGACACTCTGGCAGACCTAGACCGAAGGGGATCTTTCTCTTCCACCTGGACTGTAATGTCCCCACTTTGGGACATTATTATATTACAGAGTGTTATGATTGACCAGAGTAGCCAGATGGAGGTCATATTGAGTACAGGGGTTATTGAGGGGTTTTTTGGGGTCTGTCTTGTATCACTCATCCTATTTCATCATCATGGTCCATTCCGCATAGCTTGGCTTTGGTTTCGTTGCATTCCGACGATTTTCGTAATTTTGAGTTATTTTAGGCTATATGTTAATTAAATTCAGTAAGGAGGTCATATTGGGCATAATACTTGAAGGAACCTCTCAGTGTAATAGCTCATTGGATTCGGGAGGAATAGCACTACAGGATAGGATGATGAGAAGTGACTTTCAGTGGCCAGGGAAGCCACAAGGAGGGATAAACTACTTTTTAGAGGAAAAATGGTTAATTAATTAATTAAAGTGATTTAATTAATTAAATAAAGTAAAAGTCACTTGGAGAGACAAGGTGAGCAGGGAGGATAAAAGAGAGACAGGGGCCTCTATTCTCTCATTATGTTGTTTATGATTTGATATCTGGCTTCTTGCTAGTGAGCCCATGCACTTGGGGGTTTTGAGGGTTTTGACTTAACAAACCCTAGAGATCAGCTCGGTGGTGAAAGATCCCACCCAACCTGGTACAAGCTTGGTCACGGAGGTGAAAGATTCCTCCCTCACCATTCTACATCAGATCTACTCAGTTACAGGAGGTTTCTACATCAGTTACAGGTTCAGAGAGAGCTTGGGTGCAGCTTCAGGGGATTTCCAGTAGGAGGGTGCACCACCTTGAGGAGATTAGCTTGATCTAGGCAGAGGAGAAGGATTCTGAGGAAAAGGACTTCTGGGTATTCTTTGTAGGGCCTAGCGTTCCTTTCCTAGCCCTTTCCGGAGGAGGTTTCTCTGTCGTATTATTTATTGAAGCTCAACACAGATTCAAAGAGAGAAGGTCGCACCACATATTGAGGATCCTGTCTTTTGGAGGGTTAGTTATTCATTGTTCAGCCCGAGACTTTGCCAGGGGTTTTCCCTTGACCCGATCTACAGTTCCATGTATTTTGAGAGCATCTGGAGGTCTCTAGGATAGAGACCGAATTATTGGGTCTTCAGTCATCCAGGAGGGCGCAAGCCAATTAGGGGTTGGCTCATTTGGATGGTCATAACTTCACCGTTCAGCTTGAGACTTCACCAAGGGTTTGTTCTTGGCCCGATCTACTCTTCCAACCATTTTCAGAGTGTTTGGAGGCCTCTAGCAGCAAGGCCGAATTATTGGGGGTATTCAGCTTTCCAGCAGGGCGCAACTTATCCAGTTTGAGGGTTTGATCTAGCATTGGGTGGAGATCTCAGTTGTCATTCATCATCGGCAGCCATGTGGCCTTTGGAGGCTTGTATCTTCTCTTCTTGATCTTGCTTGAGGGTTATCCTCATTTTTCTACTAGCTCTTAGCTATATTGTACAAGATCTGCAGATTTGTTGTATCARGGTCTTCTTCTATTATGAATAATATCAGATCTGAGCTATTTTTGGGTTATCTCTTGTATTGTTGATATTGCATCTTGTTGAGGTATGTTCCATTGCTATATCTTCTTTGATTATTGTTGCAAACACACATAAAACCCATCATATTAAACCCTAGCGCAACTCATGAGACTTAAGACTGTAAAGTGTTTGACGAAATGCCACAACCAGAAAACGTTTAAAAATCACATGAAAACGCAATGTTCTTGGCATCTTGGCTTGGGAACATTATAGTGGCATCAAAGCGTTGATCCTCCCAGCCAGTGGGGATTAGCGCATGCAGAAATACAGTGGAGATGGATATTAAGGACTTTGCTAGAGAGATTGTACGTTGTGAATGGGAATACTATGCCCTTAGTGAGGGATTTAGGGCTCAAGTAACACTCCAACAATTTATATCCATAAAAAATCCTAGGTGGAGCAAAGATGAGGTTACATATTGGGTCAACATAGCAGAGGGAAACAGATCCAGAGCAGCTAGATGGAAGGAAGCACAGATTAACCCCACACCCATTAGGAGCAGGCAACGTTGCTATAGTTGCAAAGTGCCTTGGGAACTAGATCATAGATGTAGGGATAAAGGTAAGAGACACATTATTGAGGTGCACTATGACAGTGAGGATGAGGAGATGCATGGGGATGCAACCATAGATTCATATTTAGAGCAGTTCGAGGAGGATAGTGACTCTTGCACACTTGGGGAGGATAGTGACCCTTGCGTATTGGAGGGACAGTTGGATGGACAGGATGATAGCACCTGTGCTTCAACAGTCATATCACATAGTGTTGATGACCTTACACTTCAGCAGAGTGGTGACACTAGTGGAGATTCACACGTGTTAGCACCTAGACCTGATAAGCTTCCTATGATGACCTTGACACATTTGTCATCTTTTCAAACACCCATGATAGCCACGACACATGAGGATATCAGTGGCATTTCAGATATGCTGGAGGAGCCTTGTGTGAGGGATGCACACCAGGGACATATGGATCCACAGACCCAGGAGGAGAGACATGATGTGCAGACAGTTGACCTTACACATACATATCAGTATGAGGAGAGTGAGTCACTTCTTTTGGAGACTCCATTGTTTGATCAGGTTGGGGAGACTGACAGTTTGACGGGAAATTTACTTCCAGGACCGGTCGGCAATGATGTGGATGCACTCCTTATTGGTCGGGATGGCCATAGCATGTGACTGGACACATCTGTATGGGATCTAGACGTAGATGATAGTAGCAAGATGAGTGCACAGGAGGATACATCTGCTCATACAAAATAAAGTATGATTCAGAGGGAGCTAGCAGTTGGTGATGATGTGCAGTCGCATATAGGAGGACCAAGTAGCACAGTGGACAAGGGGCAGTTCAGTGCCTTATCTTTTGAAGAGAGTGTTGTTGGGGATTCCAGGGTTGACACTAGTAGTGAGGAGCGTGAGGTAGCACCTCAGCAGGACTATGATCAGGAGTCCCGATACTTGGCAATACAGTTGAGAGTCAGTGAGGACATGATCATGGCAGCCACTAGACGCATTGATGACACACATGCATTGGTGGCAAATTATTGTTGGAGGGCATCAATGGCACATGATAGTTCAGATGGGGATTTTCCATGGACGAATTTCATACTCTCGGGGAGAAGATGACTATGATGAGGGCCGACTACCAGCAATTGTTGATGGATAGAGACTATCTATTGGAGGTTGGCGAGATTTATCATAGGGCCTTAGGGGAGCAGGAGTTGGAGGTGGGAAGACTCACTCATGAGTTGGAGAGCACACGAGGATTCTTGAAAGGCACATAGACAGCCCTTCAAGAATCAGAGTCAAGATCAGAGGAGCTTCTTGAGGAGATTAGACAGAGATCCACTACAACTATCTTAGTAGAGAGTCAGATATATCCTTCAGTCACATTGCTAGAGGATGTTGTTGGTTTAACAGAGGAGCATGGGTTAATGGAGGAGCATGAGGAGTACCCAGGATCACTGATGAGTATGGAGAGTTATGATCCGGAGGCACAGGAGCTACCCTCCATGAGGATCTTTGAGATAGTCGAGCACTCACATACGCATGGGGACTCCAAAGCCATGGACAATTATGAGGACACTTCCATTTGTGTCCCAGGAGTGGTTGACCTTCATGTAGAGGTTCACCCAGTAGTACACCCAAGACCCATGATGTTGTAGGAGTATACGGTAGATTACATGAGTATGCAGGAGCATACAGTGGTGAGTGATAGTACACAGAGACATGCAGAGGTGTATGGTGGGATTCAGAGGGACGTATTGGATTACATGGGTGAGACACACTTAGGGGAGCATGGAGATGCCTCTCCTTTGCAGTAGCACATAATGCAGAGAGATCACCTTCACTGTATCAGCAGTTCCATGAGAGATGAGGGATGGAGAGTGGTGGACCAACAATTGGAGGAGTTGCCCCCGGTTGTACCTGATGATTGGGGTTCAGTGATGACTACAAGCGAGTATTTACCATGGGTACCGGTGGACGAGCTTTTTGTTGAATCCTTGGGATTGACCAAAGCATATGATACTTTCCAGTCCTACAGTCAGCTACAGATGTTTTTGTTAGCCTTTCTCAACACTTTCATCATTGACAGCGACATGGGGGAAGATAGACAGTGGCAGAGGACATGGAGAGTTGTTAGGCCGAGACCACCTGACAGGAGTTCTTTTACGACATACAACGGGATAGGGGTAGATCATCATAGGCAAATAGTTGAGACTTTGTGCGTGATGGTGAGCATCTTAGGCCATGGGATAACAGACATCTCAGAGGCCGACACAGATACAGATTCTCATGGGGATGAGCACGGAGGGCTTCCAACAGTGATCAGTATGACACAGGAGCAGTTAGTGGGGATTGGAAGTGATAAACTTCCAAGTTTTCCATGGGATTCGACATTCCATTTTGGTAGTAGGTTGTTTCACCTTAAGATAACCCAGGTTACGGTAGAGAACCACATACTTCACTTTGGGTTGGTTTTGAGTGGACTTCCAGGGGCTTGTCCTATGGAGCGAGACAATTTCTCCCTTTTGATCCTCATGATTGAGCTTGGAGATGGTTGGGCAGATACTACTTCCTCATAGGTTCTTTTACCGATGCATCTTCTGGGCAACAAGTCCAGTTCCCACAGGTATTCCATCTTGAGGATCCAGGAGTGGGGGATCCAGTATTTATACGGGGAGCAAACAGTCATGATCAAAGTAGTGCAGCGTTGGCGTGGTGATCTTTGGAAGAGACTAGCGTGGGACCCGGGGATTGCAGGGCTGAGCATTTAATTGACTAATGGAGGCAAGTGGACCCTTGCAGGGGAAAGTTATTTTGACTTTCCATTGAGCTTCAGTGTTGAGGAGAGCAAGTCACTTGAGGGTGATTCATGGAGGTCTTGCAGTACCTCACTATGGCAGCAGCATGTGTAGTTGGTGGAGACCGTGTTGGTCTTGGTATGGACTTGGAGGATGGACTCATTCCGGGATGAGGCCATGTGTCATGTGCAAGAGACTCATGGTGTTGATATGTTTCAGGATTATGCTTCACAGGGTATTTCAGTTCACGTCCTGATATGGGACCCAGGGGATGGAGTGCATGATAGTTCATCTTTGGATGGAGCTTACTGTATGTCCCACAGGTGGACATGGGACCCCGGTATTATATTTGGATGGATTCAGTTATTTCTTGAGGACAAGCAATATTTTAGCAGGGAGGACTATAATGTCCCCACTTTGGGACATCATTATATTACAAAGTGTTATGATGACCAGAGTAGCCAGATGGAGGTCATAGCGAGTACAAGGACTATTGAGGGGTTTTTTGGGGTCCGTCTTGCATTGCTCATATTATTTCATCATCATGGTCCATTCTGCACAGCTTGGCTTTGGTTCCGTTGCATTCCGACGATTTTTGTAATTTTAAGTTATTTTGGACTATATGTTAATTAAATTCACTAAGGAGGTCATATTGGGCATAATACTTGGAGGAACCTCTTAGTGTAATAGCTCATTGAAATCGGGAGGAATAACACTACAGGATAGGATAATGAGAAGTGACTTTCAGTGGGCAGGGAAGCCACAAGGAGGGATAAACTACTTTTTAGAGGAAAAATGGTTAATTAGTTAATTAAAGTGATTTAATTAATTAATTAATAATTAAATAAAATAAAAGTCACTTGGAGAGACAAGGTGAGCGGGGAGGATAAAAGAGAGACAGGGRCCTCTATTATCTCATTATGTTGTTTATCATTTGATATCTGGCTTCTTGCTAGTGAGCCCATGCACTTGGGGGGGGGTTTGAGGGTTTTGACTTAACAAACCCTAGAGATCAGCTCGATGGTGAAAGATCCCACCCAACCTGGTCYAAGCTTGGTCGCGGAGGTGAAAGATTCCTCCCTCACCATTCTACATCAGATCTACTCAGTTACAGGAGGTTTCTACATCAGTTACAGGTTCAGAGAGAGCTTGGGTGCAACTTCAGGGGATTTCCAGTAGGAGGGCGCACCACCTTGAGGAGATTAGCTTGATCTAGGAAGAGGAGAAGGATTATGAGGAAAAGGACCTATGGGTATTCTTTGTAGGGCCTAGGGTGTCTTTCCTAGCCCTTTCCGTAGGATGTTTCTCTGTCGTATTATTTATTGTAGCTCAGCACAGGTTCAGAGAGAGGAGGGCGCACCATAGATTGAGGATCTTGTCTTTTGGAGAGTTAGTTCTTCATTGTTCAGCCCGAGACTTTGTTAGGGGTTTTCCCTTGACCCGATCTATAGTTCCATGTATTTTGAGAGCATATGGAGGTCTCTAGGATAGAGGCCGAATTATTGGGTCTTCAGTCATCCAGGAGGGCGCAAGCCAATTAGGGGTTGGCTCATTTGGATGGTCATAACTTCACCGTTCATCTTGAGACTTCACCAAGGGTTTGGTCTTGGCCCGATCTACACTTCCAGCCATTTTCAAAGTGTTTGGAGGCCTCTAGCAACAAGACCGAATTATTGGGGGTATTCATCTTTCCAGCAGGGCGCAACTTATCCAATTTGAGGGTTTGATCCAACATTGGGTGGAGATCTCAGTTGTCATTCATCATCAGCAGCCATGTGGCCTTTGGAGGCTTATATCTTCTCTTCTTGATATTTCCTGAGGGTTATCCTCATTTTGGTACTAGCTCTTAGCTATATTGTACCAGATCTGCAAATCCATTGTATCAGGGTCTTCTTCTATTATGAATAATATCAGATCTGAGGTATTTTTGGGTATCTCTTGTATTGTTGATCTTGCATCATGTTGAGGTATGTTCCATTGCTATATGTTCTTTGATTATTGCTGCAAACACACATAAAACCCATCATATTAAACCCCAACGCAACTCATGAGACTTAAGACTACAAAGTGTTTGACGAAATGCCACAACCAGAAAATGTTTAAAAATCACATGAAAAATGCAATGTTCTTGGCATCTTGGCTTGGGAACATTACATGGACGTTGATCCTTGAGAGCCCATGACGTCATCATTATGACCCTGGATGTCATCCAGAGCTAGGGTTTGCATTTATGAGGGCAGATGTGTTGGTTGGCACGTGTGGCATCATCCAAGGCCTTTGGAGGCCAAACGTTCTGCATATGGGGCACAACGTTCCACCCTAGGGGCTCAACATCACCCTAGAAGGACATGACGTCACCCTTGGAAATGATTTCAGGGGTTAATTACTTTCATTTATGTAAAAACTAGATTTTTGATGTAATTTGGCCAGGTTGGCTTTTTTATGACCTAATTTTAATTAAAGGTCATTGATATTGTATAAATAGAGAGAAAATACTCTCATTTTTAGATCATCACTCACCACACAAGTGGTGTGGTCTGAAATTTGGCCCTCTTTAAGGGTTATTGGCTGAAAACTTGTGCTATTTTGAGGTTACTTGGCTTTTTAAGGAGGTGCGCACTAGTTTTTTCTTGGATTATTTGGCTTGGTGAACTTATCAAAGGATTTCTCTTGGCAAATTGTGGCTTGATGTATGATTATTCTTGGTATAAGTAAGTAAACTTTTGTTATTAGTCATCTTTTGTGGTTGCTAGTCTATTTTGCTTGCTTGTATATGGAAGATTATGGAAGATTATTTACTAGTCTACAAAAGAATTAAAAGATAAGAAGGCTTAGTATTCACTGTTCAGAAATATTCAGTGGTCACTGAATTCGTGTATCCTATAGGAACACACATAAACAGAATACTAATAACTGGAATAGAATTGCATAAAATTGCAACATTTATGCATCAATGTGACAAGTCACAATATGTATACAAGGTTAAAGCACTATTATAGAATTTCACATAAAATAATGACAACAACAATTTTAAAAATAAAATTTCACATAAAATAATGACAACAACAATTTTAAAAATAAAATTTCACATAAAATAATGACAACAACAATTTTAAAAGAGAATCCGTCTACATATATAGAAAGAAAAAAAAAAAGTATTTTTAACGTCCACGAGGCTAAAAATAGGAAGGAGCACGCTAGTAGTGATGATCCTTTTTTTTGGGAGGGAAAGTTTTCCACCTAACTTCCCAATTATTAGCCATGTCATCCAGCCAGCCAACACATATAATGAATCTCATTATTCTTAACAATATGATTCCCACCCATAATCCGAAATATGTGGGACCCTTACAAAATAGACAACAAAACGTTCCTTGCATGTCTCAAGCCAGCTAGGCGTGATTTTGGACATATTTTCTAGTTCCTTAAATTAATAGAATTGCGTGTTTGACAAAAAAAAAGGACAGTAAAATAGAACTATCGTAATCTTAAGAATTCCTATTGTTTTTATATTCCCTTTTCTATTTAATCATTATTTTGAAAATTAGTCCATGTATTCTGCATATACAAACATCCAAATTTCATAACTGCCTCTACGAAGGAACTAGGAAGTTTCAATATACCATGTACTTGAGGATTGGCATTCAGATCAAGGACTGCATTAAGGACTTTCTCTTCTGGTGCATCTCCTGGTAAGTCTACATCAATGGACTTCATGCCAACTTCTGCACATGCTTTCCTCTTCATACGTACATAAGTCTGGGAGTCTTTCCTCTCACCCACAATGACAACAGCCAAACCAGGAACCTAAATAATTTGATGCAGATATTAATAATTAATAGCATGCTCTGAAGGATGTTTTAGCAGAAACTCAATAGTTCAGTCCAGGCATACATTTGAAGCTTAAGTCTCACCTACTCAAAATCAAAGTCAATAAATAAAATATATGCAATCAGTTTTGAGGTTAGGTATGCAAGAGATGTGTTAGCACCCAGTCCAAGTTATATTGTAATTGAGTCAAGGGTTAAATATCTTATTGTACATTATTGTAGTTGATGTCATGTACTTTATTAATTGATTTTTACGCTGGTCAAAAGATTAGTAAAGTTAGTG
Source organism: Picea sitchensis (assembly GCA_010110895.2). Lineage (NCBI taxonomy): Eukaryota > Viridiplantae > Streptophyta > Pinopsida > Pinales > Pinaceae > Picea > Picea sitchensis. Next base: position 18,740 of record SNQJ01S0028697.1, read on the forward strand.
GTTTGTGTGACCATGTTAATGGTCAATTTATGTTAATGCTAGTGGTTAGAGAGTTGTAACCTCCCAACCTGACTTGTATCATCACCGAGTCTTCCATTTGAGAGACGAGGTAGGCGAGTTTTTGTCAAGGAGGATTATACCTTTGTATTTTTTATCTAAAGGAATTAAATTGTTCATATGTTGTGCAAGTTTCTTTCAGATATTGGCTTTATTTGATTGCTGCAATTCTTCTGTTCTGAATGAATTGTAATTTCTCTTCATGTTAGCCCGTTACAAAAATTATCCAACATTTGCACTAGCCAGGAAAATCACAATTTCTACCATTTGGTATGGTTGTAATTGTTACCATTCAAAAATGCATCCTTAAATGGCAAGTCCCTGACATCAATGGACCAATATTGAAGGAACTTAGGAGTGCTGCCCACTATTACCACAGCAGCTGACTCCTCTCACTTATTTCTCTTTCTTTTCCAGCTAAGGGGGTTTTCCCTAAACTAACTTCAATGTGGTTCACATTCCTCAACTGGTCAACATGATTCATGAAAATGCAACATAATATAAGATTTGGTGGTGGAACCTATCATGACCAGTGCCTACTGTCTAAGGTATGGAGTCAAAAGAAATTTTGAACAGAGGTCTGACTAGACATGGACAAAGCCTATGGTGTATCCCACTTTGGGAAAATCCCAAACGATATGGCACATTGACCTGAATATCAATGATAGGCTGAAAAATCCTGATATCATAGGAAACAGGTCGACAAACAAACTTGCTGCCGAAACTGGGTTAAGTAAAGGGGAATGCAAATAACTACACCAGTTCAGAGTTGCAGTCCAGCATACAGTCTGATAGATAGCAGAAATAACTTGAACCCTGTCACAGTGAACCTCCGTGGATCTTGAATCACAACTTCAGTCCATAAATGCCTCATACGCCAAGGGAAGATGTCTTCACACTAGCCTATGATAACAAATTAACTCAGCAAAGCATAAAGAATGCAGCAATTAACAAACAATATCAATGTGCAGAAATGAGAGAGAATATGGAAACAAAACTACTCATGTCATTATCATCTAAAGCCAATCAGCTGCTACAAACCATGGGGGGCAAATCCCCAAGGATCCGACCCTCTAGAAGAGTTCACTCTTCTCTACTCTTAGATTTCAATCACAATGCAACACTGATCATCTATACTCACACTGTAAAATTATCAATATTATCCCTAAAAATATTCCTTGGGCTGTATTTAACCAATCTACAACTAAAATGTTACATCCCTCTTGATCCCGGGGCGTAGTATTCATTAGCTATAACAGCTTCAAGTCTTTGTTGATCAAATAAAACTTGATCAAATGACTTTTCTTCCTTAAAATAAGGGCATTCCCTCCAAATCCAAGTAGTTTCTCTTTATCATTCTAACTCATTGCTTAATGGCCATATAGCCCTGCATCAAGAATGGAAACTGCTGCCACAATAAGGTGCGAACCAGCTCTTAAACACTATCAAAATTGATCATTGGGCATTAATCAATGGTGAACACTGAAAGGTGATCAGTCCTTGTATCCCATGGCGTGGCTTCCAACATCTATTGGAACAATTATTCTTCTAGGACATATGTCCGGATTAGAAGAATAGTTCTTGTATCACTCTGTGGAGTGAGTGACTTATTCAACATCATTACTAAGATGGAGTATGGCTTAAAGAGATGATGCAGTTGATGCTGTCAAATGACACTGATAGTGATGATGGTGCTCGTGATTTAATCATGAGATAGTCTGAGTGGCTATGATGATGCTACCGGTTGAATGGTATGTTTGTGCTCAAGACCATTGCCTTCAATACCTCCCTAGCTAGGAGGGAGTGTTGATATTATGGTAGCTGCGGGAGGTATTAACCTCCACGTGTAACCCTGACAAGAATAGAATATTCCGGGAAGCAAGAAGAAACCCTAAAGCATTGGATATAACCTTAGAAGACAAGTCGGCTAAAGAAAATAATTTAATATTGAGTCTTTAGCCTCCAGAAAGAGAAGTTTGCCCAGATAGCTAAGAAAGAGCAGTATAAATATAGGATTCCAGAGCTCATTTGTACACACACAGCTCGCAACTGCAGAAATTTAGCAAGTGCGCAAGTCTGTAGAGTAGTTGCAGCTGCAGCCTGCAGCTACTGCAACTTGTATTTTCGGTTTTAGGCTTGGACTTTCTCTTGGTTATGGTTTGGACTTTCTACCTTGTGTGCTAGCTCTGGAGAGAGGTACGCTATATTGATTGGCTATTAGGCCTAGGGTATGCTTCTAGAATTATTCTCTGTCAAGGTTAAGGTGCTCGGGGGTGGCTTCAGCCTATGGTTGGGTGACAATATTGCTATATTGTCTATGGTTAAACGAGCACACCTACTTTTCTAACACAAACAAGCAAAGATCCTCCATGAGGCATGAAAAGTGACCCTCCAAGTCAAATCAAGTCATAAAAACACCCCATGGTTGTCATAATGTCCACATTTGTAGGTTGGCCCTCAAATCAAGTGAAGAAATGTTCAAAAAGTGATTGACTGAGAAGGCGTTCTGGAATCTTCAACGTGGCATATGTAGAGGTGACCAATGCAAGTGAACATAGCACAAATGTTCCACGAAGGATGTGACCTGTGCCTTGGGATATGTGTACTACCTCAAGAACTGTGAAACTGCCACGAGAAACGTGAAATTGAGTGAGCATCTACAAAATTATCTTTAGTGGTAGATGGCCAAAGTGTGATGAATACATAAGATAGGGGTCCATGCTTAGGCATAATATAAAATGCTTTAAATATGTGTGACAACCTTTACAACATGAGCAACACTTTTACATTACATAGAAATTAATGAGAGAGACTAGCAACTCCCCTAGATCATGTGTCCTCGTAGATCCATCCCAAGACAATCACATGCCTACCCAAATCATAAATGACCGACATGGTGACGAGTTACTAACACCAAGGAGAGATCAGCAGAATCCATAAGAGCAATGCATATCTTGAAATGGGGACTAAAATGATGGGCCATGACTAACCACAAGGGGTTTGGAGAAACCACATAAGCCCCCCATTGATACATAGATGATAGAACATCTAAGCATGGCCCAATACAATACATGAGTACAAAGACAACCACATTTTTGGCTCATCATGATACAATGATGCACATAATATGCTCAAATGATGGATCACATCTGGCAAAAAAATGTAGGGTACACTAAAGTGAATCTGGGATGTAACATTTGCAATTCTTCTTAGAGACCACAGAGATGCCAACAATAATCCTTCATTTATCTCTGATCCTTAGTAATGTGCAAGCAAATATAAATTTATCAAATTAAATCATTCATAATATCAAAGTATAAATGCATTGTTGACATTGACCATCCAGTTAGTGAAATTGTACTCAACCAGTAGAAACTAGTAATGTGTAGCTTGCAGTTGAAATCTTGATAATTGTAGCAATAAAGCTCAAAACTAAGAAGATAAGGAAATAGAAGAAATAATCCTCTCTTGTGCTCCCAAAAGGCTTCTAACAAGAGCTGTAAAAGATGGGAAAAAACAGGTTATGAAAGGAAAAAATTGACGAAATTTAAAGAAATAAGAAAATGAGAAGAAGCAGCATCTCTTTTTCTCTCACCCATTGTCCGGTAAAGATGTCGCTAGGGAAAACAATTTACAGGAATCTAACTAAACAATCAAATATCTTGAATTCCTTCACTTGACTCTAGGAAGGTATAAATGTTCAAGTTAAAACTTAGGCAGCAGCAGGAAATTTTGGAGTGAAACATAAGGGTAGACTGGAGTACAAAACTGCCTGGAAAACCAAATCAAACAGCTACTATAATGCCTTTCTTTGTCAGTAAATTTCAGCTAAATTTGTAAGTTATTTTTTTATGTACTTAACAGCAGTGCTGTTAGATTGGAGACCCTTTTGGTTATTTTGGGGCTTGTATGTAATCAATGTGATTAGACATTTTGCAGGGTGAAGTTTTCCCACAATAATAATCCTAGAGGTGCTATCATCCATATGTCTTTCTGAGAATTAATGACATCACAAAAGTATGGAATTGCCTATTGAGAATTATCGGTGACAAAAAGTGAACCGCACAACTTGGTTTTGCCATCCAGGAGTTAGTTGAGTGATAGAATAACAGTGAAATCCTAGTGGTCTCAAGTGGTGATAATACAAGAGTCTTACGCTTGGGGTGAGTTGAAACAAATAAATTGCATATTGAAATATTTTAATTTGATTAAATTGATCAACTGTGCATTTCAGTTTCATCCTCTAACAGATGTGGATACATTCTATTTGTCTGTACATGAATAGTACAAACTTCTTCCTGTTGCATGTACAGCACAACTAACCTTAGCTTCATGGAAGCATATTACTTGAATACTTTGGTTGAATCAAAGTCATGATATGTGTTAAGGGAGGACAAAAAAAAACCAATGCTAGGAAAAGTTCCAATCTTTGATTTCATTCTGTCAGGACTCAGAATTCAATTACCGTCGAAGTAGTGCATTGAGAGCATATTTGCTCTTTTTCGAGTGTATATATGTCCAGCTTGAGCTTCTGAAGGAAATTAAGGCTACTTAAAGCTGTGTTTTGTCATATATTTCCTAGCCCCTCTTTTCAGCAAAAATGCACACATTTCTAAAGACATTTTCTCCTCCCAATACTGTGTATCCCAGCATCCAAAGACGCTTATGAGTTTTCCTTTACGCTTATGAGTTTTCCTTTTGAGTATTCCAGCAGAGAACGTATTACAAAAACAATGGATTTATCTTTTCAAACATCATTACTTTGTTGATGGGTTCTGGTTCAGAAGTGAAGATGGTGAGATATGAGGCCACTCACCAAGGTTCAATTTTTCCATAGGCGTGAATAAGCAGTCGGGGTTAGGTGCAGGTCCCTGTTTGAACCAGGTGCGAGTCCAGGGTGGTTTCTTGATGGAAGAGTACCCCTGACAGCAACAAAAAATGCCTTCTGTTAATGGAACCAAAATGCTTATGTTTATTAATTGGTCTCTTCAGGGCCATTTTGCTTGTGATGCCCGGGCTGTTATAATGCTTCTCTGAGATTAGACACAAGCATAAAACATGCACTTGGTTTTTTCTATATCCAGTTTAATTAGTGTCGAGATTAGCCTTCGAATGATGTTTGTACAGTATAAGAACTTATAAGAATTTCAGTAGTAGGATGTAGTAGTAAATTATTATAGATCTATTTTAACTCTGGTTACCCTAAGAATCTATAGGGATCAAATTTTTGAGGTGCAAACTCTTTTTCTTCTTCTTTAACCAGTTTTAGAGTGCAAAAAGTTAGATCCTGCATATACAATTTTCATTTAATTAATTTATTATTATTATTATTTAAGAATGACAGGTGTAAATTCCACCACATTGAATTTAGACAGAAAATCACACATCAACCTAATACTGAACTGTAAAATAAACCTCTCAATCTAACCAGTCTTACTACAATACAAGTCAGACATACACGCCTCCCTTTTTCTCTACAATACAGTACAATACAGGTCAGACATACATGCCTCCCTTTTTCTCTAGGCTTATTACACTCTTCCCAAGACTCGAACTCTTGCAAACCTTGTCGATGCATTGCAATTGTATAAAATATGGCCTGAACAGAAGATCAGATGTATGTACCAAAGGCCGGACATGGCAGATGCCCTCAACCAATTTTGATGTAATAATTTCTGTGTGGGGAATTTGGTTCTACGAAATTTGAGATACACCTCCTAACCAACAACCTTTCTAATTGATAGCCAGCAGTCCATTAAGTAGGTGTAACAGAGCTAGAGGCATTAAGAAAAAGTAAGGGCTGAATAATTGTAACAGGTATGCAACGGTACCTTGCCACATTTGTTGGAAAGATAAGAGACGTCGTGGGCGATCTCCTTGTGAATAGACTGGGCAATGGCTCTGCCGTCGATCACTTGCGCCATTTCTTTCTCCTCTTCTTTCACTTCTGTTCTACAACTCGTATCAAAAACACCAACATAGTCGTAATTATCGTCTCATCACTTTGATATTTGTGAACTGTGGCTGTTTTCGTGCTTTGTGCATAATCCTCGCACTTCATATACAACACGATTCACGTTTTTGAAATCAAAATTAAAATATGTACGACGATGCCTATGGCCCTTTGTTTCATGTTTTGGGTGACAACCACATCGATTGGCCACCAACTAATCACTATGCACGCATTATGATATCATTCCACGTGTTTGAAAGTGCTATCTATTAACATTACTTTATATATTCATATAAAATTATTGGATAATATTAATAAATGGAATTTATATATTAAATAATTAGTGGCCACAGCATTACTTTTGTAAGTTGGAATAAAAATGCTATGTTATTTAATGTTTTTTTTGTGTATTCGTATAAAAGTGTATGGAAGCACATGTTAACCATTAGATTCATATAAAAGTGTATGGAAGCACATGTGGTTAACCGTTAGGTTCAGTGAAGTTGTATTAAATGATATTAATATATAAATATAAATAGTAAATATCTATTAATGATTATATGTATTGTCCCCATTTTTTGGTTTTCTTACGTTACAATTTGAGCCAATTGGAGTAATAGTGCTAGAGTAGTCAATTGGAGTAATAGTGAGTTCATGAAGTTTTGAGGAGTTATATGGGGCCATGCTCACATTATTCATCATATTTCATCATCAGGATCTATTCCGCACAGCTTGCTTTCAGTGGCAAAAGAAGTTATAAGGGAGAATTAATCACATTTTGAAATAAAAAGGATTATTAAATTAATAAAGTGATTTATGAAGAAATATTAAAAGATGAATTAAAAGTCACTTGAATGAAAAAAGGTGAAAGGAGGTATAAAAGAGAGATAGGGGCTTTTATTCTCTCATTATGTTGATTGATATTTTTATGGCGGGCTTAGAGGATTTTGATTGAATAAACCCTAGAGGAGGTGAAAGATTCCTCCCTCACCATTCTATTCAGTTAAGATTCATTCAAGACATTCATTTTGTACCCAGGGTGAAATATTGTTTGGAGGAATGCATCTGGTAGTGGAAATCTTCATATTTTGGGGTTGTATCAGTTTCTACTTGTTGGGATAGAGTTCTATACATCTTGGGCCAATTATTTATGAGGCTATTGGTCATTTCATTGGTGGATGAGTCTCATCTTTAGCTAGGGCCAATTCAGACCAAGCAAGGCACATATCTTGTCATTGGGGCCATCATTTGCTCAAGAAATTACATATTTTTGGAGCAATTGTTAGAGGAGGGATTCTATTGGGAGACTCTTTTCCTTTCTTTAGTTGAGTTTTGTATGTATTTTCCAACCATATATCAGTTGTAGAAAACACATTTCAGATCTGAAAATTACTATGTGTTGGACAACCAAGTGCATATTAAATAAAACAAGGATTTGAGATACTATCTTATGGTGTTTAATAGCTATTAGTTTCTAATTTTTTGGTTATCATTGCATGTGTCAAATATGGGCCAAATACATCAGAAAATACACTTAAATGAATGTTACATCCATTGCACACAAAGTTCAACCAGCCAACTACAAATAAACATAGCATCAAACACAACTGCAAGTATTGAAGTGATTTCAAGGGATTTGGGAACTTGCATGCCAAGTGTTTGACTAAATTCCTCAACCACGTAGATGCATCAAATGTGATTGTACATTACAATATCATTTATTTTGGAATTAGAAATTTATGGATAAGTCACATCATCATCTTAAATATTATGTATGAATTATTTTTTATTGCAATTTTTTTTCTTCTATTTGTTGTCATGGTATATTTTAACAAAATTATTATTTAAATAAGTAGTAATTTAAACATTTTATTTTTTAAATCCTTTTTAGTATATTTGTCCAAAATCCAACCAAAATTTTAATTGGAATTATAAATATTAGTTGTTGAAATTGTCTATTTCTAGTGTAATAGGTGGTTTTCAAAGACAAAATAAAAAACTCAATTTAAACTATGCAAAAGTACAATTTCACCAACAATTTTATAGCTAAATTCTAATTTAACCACAAAAAAAAATCCAAAAATCAAAAATTTTAAACTTATTCTTTAAATAATATAATTATCAAAATTTAAATATAAAAATATATTTTTCTTTTAATTTTCAATTTATATTTATTTAATTTTTATAATTATTTTTGAGAAAAAATATTTTAAATAATCCAAATTTTTTATTTTTTATAAAATAAACATAATATTCCATATTTATTATAAATTCTATTTTTTAATTAAAATTAAAATTACAATAATTTTCTTCAAACTTTATAACATAAGCCTATAATTAATTATATATCAGAAAATGATATGATTCATAACTTTCTCTTTAATCCAACTTTTAAATAATCTATATACATGATCTAAAATTAGTCCCTCACGGTTATAGAATACTATAAAAAGCAAACAAAAATTATGTTTGGATTTAAAGTTTTCAGTACTCCTCTTTTTAATTTCATGATAGATTTTGCAATTTCTGCTACCTATGCTCATATAGCAGCAATGTGTTATTCAAGATAATTTGATAAATTAACTTAATGAATTTTCATAGCTTAATTTATTATAACTTTTGAAATTAACATAATGAATTTTTGAATCGTATAATAATCTGAAAATGTTGTTTGAAAAATTAAATATATGATAAATTTTACAATTTCTGCTACCTATGTTCATATGGCAATGTGCTATTCAAGATAATTTTCTAAATTAACATAATGAATTCTGCTATCTGTGCTCATATGGCAATGTGTTATTATGTTCATATGGCAATGTGCTATTCAAGATAATTTTCTAAATTAACATAATGAATTCTGCTATCTGTGCTCATATGGCAATGTGTTATTCAAGACAATTTTCTAAATTAACATAATAAATTTTTATAACTTTTAAAATTAACATAATGAATTTTTGAATTATATAATAATTTGGAAATATTGTTTGAAAAATTAAATACTTATTATGTAAATTTTGAAAAACTAAATACTTATTATTTAAAATTGAAAATTAAATATTTATTATTTAAATTTTGAAAAATTAAATATTTATTATTTAAAATTATACAACAGAATTTTATCGCTTCTGTGGAGGCTGCATGTGCAGCAGAATTTGACCTGACGAGGAGAACATGTGGAGTGTGGATTTCCAAAACCAGTCGTAATTATCCACTGTATCGCAGAAAGCCTTTTTTTTTTTAAAGAGATGCAACCTCGTAATTAGGGATGAGCGGATAAGTATGGAATCTCTATATTTTTAAGGACTTAGTCTAAGTGTTGTAAGTTTTTTTCTTTATTTTTTTCAAGTTATATATATTTTTTTAATTTTGTTTAGTTGGATTTATATATTTAATTGTTAATTTTATATAATCCAAATGTTTTATAAGTTTTTCAATAGGCTCAATTCATTTTTAAATTCAAAAATATAATTTAAATAATAAAAAATTATAATTTCATATAAATTTATATTATCTAATTTAGATAAAAATCAAAAACTTATAACAATTGCATATTTTTAAGTGATATATATTGATATTATATATAACATTAATGATATATATTAATATTATATATAACATTAGCTGACCAGCGTGCCACGAATTATAGAGCTACCAGATCTGTGTAGGCTTGTAAGAATTGAGGGTTTGATTTTGTTTTATCCCTCAAGCTATAACCAAAGTATATTCGATTTTTAGGTCTTGCCTGGGAAACGTCACCTTCAAAGATCAGTGCGAGGAGCACTAGCTGACATCATTCGCAGTCTGAGTTTTTAGCCATATCCACCATATCGTGTGCAGTTTATCGATGAAGAGAGGAGAAACTGTGAATTGCTTTAATTTACTGTGTGGGGTTGCATGTGAAGGAGCTCTGTGTGTGAAAGAAGTCATCGCCTAACTTCTTGTTGCACGAGGTAATAATTTCAAGTTTCTTTTTGAACATGGAGAATATATTGTTGGAAAAATTTAATGGTCATAATTTCCATACCTGGAAGGTAAAGGTTCAGTTGCAGATGCATAAGAATTTATGGAATATTGTAAAAGGTACGGAAAAAACATCTACAGATCCAAAGCAATTAATTGAATAGGAGAAAAGGGGGGAAAGGGCTAAGTCTATCCTTGGGCTATGTCTTTCAGACTCTCAGCTTCATTTTATTAATTTAACAAAATCTTCTGCATAAATGTAGGAACAATTGAGTAAGATATTTTGGAAAAAAGATATAAATGCAAAGTTTTCCTTAAAATTACAATTGTTCAAACTTAAAATGCATGATGAGACATCTTTATCTACTCATGCATAAATGATTTAAAGTCTCTTATAGGTCAATTGGCAGAGATTGGAACTATATTAGATGATGATGATGCAAAGGTAATTTCATTGTGTTAGTAACATTTCTTGTCCTAGGCACAAGAGTATTCAGGTCTGCAAGTTGCACGAGAATCGCCCAAGCACGGCACGAAAAAATCTCGTTTCAGGGTTTCAAGCAAGTAAGCGGGCGAAATTATATCGCCAGTCCAGATTCATCCATAAGGGCAGATCGACGGTTGATGAGAAATCATTGTTAGCGGAGTTGCGCCGAGATTAGCGCAATGGAAAGCACCCATATTGTATGCAGGAAAGGATAGCGGCCGTCCATCCAAAAGACGTGTGGCGCGAGATCTAGTCACGTCGACATTTCGACATTCGGGGGTTCAAAGGGTGAGAGTTCCATGTCGTTCTACATCTCGAAACCCCGAACCCCAAAGCGTCGAAAGCGCCCAAAGTCGAGCCCACAGTATCGTGGAGCAGTCTCAGTCGCCCATCCAAAGGGGACACCTGGCGTGTGATTAGGCTCCTCGCCTTTTCGCCCATCGCGACTTCGAAGAGCAAGGAGCAGCTCCGTCATATTCCCGAGGCGTGAGGTGCCAATAGCGTCCAGGACTCGGGGCCCACAACATCGTTGAGTGAGTTCAGGACAATCAGATATGAGAGGGATGTGTGGCGCCCAATTAAGCCATCTCGACGTTTCGCTCATCGCGACTGTAATAAGCAAGGATTAGCTCCTTCCCATTCACGAATGCGAAAGCGCCTTGAAAATAAACACAGGGTCACAAACCATGGTCACTTGGGAAATAAAAAGTGTTGTGCAAGAAGCACCAAGGGCGTCGAGTTTGGTCACAGAGGGGATCATCACGATTTCCAGGTGCCATCTGATTCGACCTCGATCCTGGTTTTCGCTTGGAATAAATGAAGGTGAGAAGGGGTGGTTGAAACCTCTCCTCATTCATTAAGTGTAAGGTATGGAGGGTTTGGCAAGCTGTCTGCCCGAGAGGGTTCTGTATACCAACTTTTCCAAAGAAGCCATGCCGAGTCCTCGACTAGCCAGAGAGGTCTGCACACGCTAACTCGTCACTTAATGGCTCAGCTACTCCCCTTGCAGGAGCCATGCGCAGTTAAGGTGGCATCTGACAAAGAATATCCGTCTGAATTTGGTTGAAGCCACACCAAGCCTTGGATGACTGAACACACCTCTGTTAGGTGAATTTTTCGGAGTATATAAACTCAATCCTTGTATTTTGTAATCATCGATGGTTGAGCAAGGCTCCCGATTGTAAAAGCTTTAACGAAGCACTGGTTATTCTGGTTATGTATTAACATCTGAGACTTCTTGCCTTATGTATGTCAGCTTCTTTCCATGTCTTTGTTCATACTGTATTAGAACAACTCGGAATTGGAGGATCCAGTCGAGTTGTAGTTGTTATAGGATGATGTAGGTTGGATCACT
>SNQJ01S0028697.1:30783-45388 GCA_010110895.2 Picea sitchensis
GTCCTGGGTCTCTAACCATTTGATCATCTATTAAACTTATCGTGACATAAAACTGATGGGCGTTGGGCTCTGCTCCTGTTGCAATCCAAGAGTGACTTCTGACGCTAACACATTGAACAATGTATCTTCAAATTATGACAATATTATTTTTACCTTAAGTCAGTTGTCCTCTCGAACACTGGATGAAATGATAACATCACTCTTAGTAGAAGAAAAGAGGATAAAAGCACGAGACATTGAAGTAAGTTCACAAGATAAAATTGCACTATTTTCCAAGGGAAGGATGAATAAGAATAAGAGTTCAGTTGAATGCTTCAGCCTTCTATTGCTGGAGAAATGGACATACAACATTGAATTGCAAAATCCGTGCCAAAGATATTTTAAAAGGAAAACTAAAAGAATCAACCAACATAGTGATTTTTGAAGACTCACTAGATTCTGTCAATGATAATAAATTCAATACAAAGCCTCTCAAACTTTTCTAGAATATAGCTATTGGTTATGTATGTTATATTTATTTTTTGTAAGATTATGACTATAATAGCTAGTGTTTCTTGTTGTCTTTCGGTGCTCCAAGAACAATGGTTACAGGCTATCTTTGTGTGTTTGTGTATGTGAAAAAAAGGTCAAATTGTATGATTGACTACTAGATACATTCAATAACTAGATTGCTTTCCTATATAACTAAAAAATACACAGTTCATTATGTATTTGACAAATGGAAGTATGTTCATAGAGTGATTCAATATGGGGACTATTGTTCAGGGTAGTCAAGAATCATAGACCTATAAATACATCATTGATGGTGAGAAGCAATTGTATCTTAAATGGATCAAGTGGTAAGATCGAAGTTGATGGTTGAGAAAGAGTGTAGTCTATGAGATTTCATAGTGGGTAGAAATGATGATGAAGACTAGACCAAACAAAGATCAAAGTTCAAAAATATTTTTATGTTCTTTTCATATTGTTATTTATAATGTAAGCATTAAGGGAGGGTGTTAGAATTAATGCTTACATGCTTATTTTAGATTTGGTTTAGGTTTGTTAGAGAATAATTGAGAACTTCTAGATTAGTTATTTTTGGCTAATCAGATCCACTTTCTTCGAATCTAGTTTTCTAGAAGTCAGTAATATATATTATATATGTAAACCTTTACTTGATCAATAAAACAAGATGTGTGTTTTCTTTGTGTGTGAATTCTTCCAATTCTATTCAAATGTTTTATATACCACATACGAGTCTCCTAGCTTTGACCATAGTAGTGTTAGGTAAACAACAACCTCACCCTTAGTGCCTTGACTAAGGTTGGGGGAGAGAAACAAAAACCCTAGAGCCTAAACATAGCTTTCGAGGCTCAAGCTCAAGCATCATGAACTCATCATTGAACCTTCTAGAGTTCAAGCACCATGAACAACACATAAAAAACACGAGACAAACCCTCTCTAGGGAATTTAGCATCCAAGTTGAATATGGATGTCATTATGAGGTCTTGGGCATCATGAATGAGTTTCAGATCTATGACCATAGTCAGAGAAGGAAACAACAATCTTGGGCCCTTTACTTCACTTCTTAGGTTAAGCACCATGAACACGTATTTAGACCACCACACAAGACCATGCATGGTTCGCGAGGCCTTAATAGTCATCAAAGAATGAAAACATGTGTCTTAGGATCTTATAGAAGTTTCTCAAGATAAAGATCCTTGAACAAGGACTCGAACCAATATGTAGGAACTTTGTAGGGGTCTTTTGCCTTCAAGTGGGATACATGCACCATGAGTAGGTTTTGTGCACTAGAAATGTGAGTTGAGGAATAAACTTAGTNGGGGGGGGGGGGAGGACGTGCTTAACCCCTAATAAAACCTTCTTGAATTTAAGCACCTTGAATGACTCTTAGAAACCATGACACAAAACCTCTCCAGAGGGTCTTTGACATCCAAGTTAAATATGGATGCCATTATGAAGTCTTGGGCATCATGGATGGGTCTCAAGTCCATGACCATAGTCGAGGGAGGGAAATGATAGCCTCCATCCCTAAACCTTTCTTCTCAAGCTCAAGCACTATGCACGATTCCTCAAACCACCACATCTAACCTCTATTGGTTATCAATTGCCTCCAAGGGTGTTGTGGGTGTCATGACTAGGTTAGTTGTGTACCAAGAATGTGTCTAGAGGTCTAACCAAAGTCACAAGAAGAGATTAATGGGCCTTGTGCCCTAAATGACGGTTGTCAGGCTCAATCACCATGAACAACACCTACAACCCATAAGGCTTCTAAGGGTATATTGATTAATGTATCCTTGAATTACCACACAAGACCCTTGCATGGTATCTCTAGCCTACTATAGGGATACAAGTGTCATGATTAAACCACAACACATGCTCTAAATAAGAATGTGCCTTGGGCCCACACCAAGAATCATTTGGGGGCCACAGTCAGGGTTCTTTAGCATCTGAGTGGAATATGGGTGCCATGAGTATGTTTTGTGCACTATAAATGGGCCTTGAGCCCTAATATGGTTGAGGGTGGCGAAAAAGGGGCTTAAGCCCTAAATGAACCTTCTAGAGTTCAAGTGTTATGGTTAGGGGAGGAAAACACTTAGGCCTTAGGCCATAAATTCTACTTCTCAGGTTCAATCCCCATGAACAACACTTGCGAACCACAACACAAGCCCTCTCTAGGGGATCTTTGGCATCAAAGTTGGATATGGATGCCATTATAAGGTTTTGCACATAAAGGATGGTATGTGAAGCCTTGAACATGGTTGAGGAAGGAAAATAATCACCTCAAGATATTTTTGAATCTTCTTGGGCCCAAGAACCTTGAACAAGTCCTCAAATCAACACATGAGTCCTTTATAGGGTTCTTTACATGCCTCTAAGTGGGATATGGGTGCCATGAGTAGGTTTTGTGCACTAAAAATGGGTCTTGATGCCTACACATGGTCAAGGGGGGAAACAAGTGCCTTAAGACCTAATTGAAACTTCTTGAGCTCAAGCACCATGAACACAACCTAAACATTGTGACATGAGGCCTCACAAGGGATATGGATGACATTAAAATGTTTTATGCACCATGGATGGGCCTCGAGGCCTTAACCATGGTCATGGTAGGGAAACCACAACTCAAGGCCCTTGACCATGGTTGGGGGAGGGAAACAACAACCTCAAGTCCTAAACAGAGCTTCTCAAACTTAAGGATCATGAACACATACTCATACCACCACATGGGACCATGGATGGTTCGTGGGGCCTTGACCATCTTCAAAGACTAAAAAAAAGTGCCTTAGGATCTTAGTAAATCTTCTTGATTTCAATACCCATGAACAACTACTCAAATCGACACATAGGAACTTTACAGGGGGTATTTAGCCTCTAGTTGGGCTACAATTGTCATGAGTAGGTTTTGTGCATTGGAAATGTGTGTCAAGGTATAAACATGGTTAGGGGGAAACAATAGCCTTAAGTTCTAATTGAACCATATCAAGCTAAAGTACTATGAACAACACCTAGAAACCACTACATGATCACTCTCAAAGGAGTCTTTGATGTACGAGTTAAATATGGGTGCCATTATGAGGACTTAGGCATCATGGATGGGTCTTAGATTCACAGCCATAGTTGGAGGAGGGAAATAAGAGCCTCTAGCCCTAAACCTTGCTTCTTAGGCTCAAGCACCATGGACGAGTCCTCAAACCACCACATTAGACCTCTATTGGTTATCAATGGCCTCTATGGGTTTTATGGATGCCATGACTATGGGTCTAGAGATCTAACTGAGGTCATGGGATGACAATAATAACCTTGAGCCCTAAATGACACCTCTTGGTCTCAATTTCCATGAAAAACACCTACAATCCACAAAACATTGCATCTTTTGGGCATCTTTCAACTATGAGGTGACATTATGATGTCGTTATTAATATTCATGGGTCTTTTCATCTTGACAATGGTCAAGGAAGTATAACAAGGGAATTGGGCATTTAACAAAGCTTATCAGGCTCAAGCGTGGTGAAAGATGCATTGAAACATCACATAGGACATTTCTATGGAATCTTTGGCCTTTAAGTGGGATATGCTTGTTATTAATTGTTTTTGGGAAGTAGTGATGTGTTTAGGGACCTAGACCATGGTTGAAAAAGAAAACAAGTGCTTTACATGGGAAATTGAACCTTCTAGGCCTCAACTGTTGTGAACAAGGCCTCCAACCATGATAGGTTCCCTCTCTACGAGGTCTTGACCCCTAAGTTTTATTATAGGTTCCATTAGGAGATTTTAGACAAAGAGGATGGGCTTAGGGGCCTTCGCTATGCCCAGTAGATGAAAATAGGTCCTTTTCCCTTAAAATAGTGTTTTAATGCTAATTTTTTTCTTTAGATGTAAATGTGAGGGAGTTTTGCATAGTTATCATTTTATGTAAAAAAATAAAATGTGTATGTGTTACTAATAACATGTGTGCATTATTAGCACGTGTGCATTTCTAAAATTAAAGAAAAAAGGATCGAAATTGTCTCTTTTCCTCTACGAGTTGGACGAGTTGGCTACATTGGTTTTAGCTTCGGATTGACAAACCTAGTGGTTCATGCTACATCGTCAATAAAGCTAAAACCATTTTCAACATATATTAGATATTCCAAGTGATTTGTAAACAATGGACCTATGGCTTGTCCATTTCATCAACACAAATCCTCTGTGGAAATAAATTTTGTTCTTCGTGCTTGAATGGGTACCCCTATTCAGATTTGGGCTCAAGGATTATGTTTACTTTCTCTATCAATGCATTTATTTAAGATTATTTTCCCCTCCACATATCACTATAGGTTCCAACATTGTTGGTAAATGGTAGAACACACTCTTCTTCAATTCCAATTGGTATTGTTGAAGTTTATCAATTGCATAAACGAAACACAAGCATATCTTACACCATATCCAATGATTAAATAATTGAAGGATAGGTTGTAGCATGTTATTTCTCAATAGTGAGGCAAGTACACCGGTTTTTTTTAAATGCCCAATCGTAGGGTTGTAGCTACTCCATGGATTAAACCATAATAAAATTAGGTTGTAGAAAATGGTTACACTACCCAAGAGTTTGCAACCTCAATTCAATCTTCTATTGCTCATTTATTCATAGCAAAAATCGAATAAAAAAAACAAGAAAAATCTATTTGTTGAAGGTGATGGTTATTAATTAATAGTGAAGCAAGTTGCTAGCAATTGTTATTGGCATAAACAAAGCATGGCCCTTCTTAAACCAACAATGCAACCCAAATAACAAATAGAATCACCACTAAATAAAGTGATCAATCGCGCACAACATTTAAACATACAATAGCAATAGAGATTTACCCTGGAACCCAAATGGGAAAACCAAATTGATTGGGTATTTTATTAAGCAGGAAATTGATTACAAAAGGGTNAGCAAAAATCGAATAAAAAAAACAAGAAAAATCTATTTGTTGAAGGTGATGGTTATTAATTAATAGTGAAGCAAGTTGCTAGCAATTGTTATTGGCATAAACAAAGCATGGCCCTTCTTAAACCAACAATGCAACCCAAATAAAAAATAGAATCACCACTAAATAAAGTGATCAATCGCGCACAACATTTAAACATACAATAGCAATAGAGATTTACCCTGGAACCCAAATGGGAAAACCAAATTGATTGGGTATTTTATTAAGCAGGAAATTGATTACAAAAGGGTGAGCTATATTAAAAAGATTTAGTATATTGTTACTCAATGGTATGAAATTTGCAGATGGCCATGAATCAACAACAATATTCATTCATTATGGGACAAACTCAATGTCTTATTCTCCTTCGATCATCAAGCAGACTACATCTTTGAGCTCTCATCTCTTTTAATGCCCTTCTTCATTTCCTCCTCATCTCTCCATTCCCTCTCTTCTTTATCACATCCTTCATTTTTAATGGGCTTCCTTGGAAGGCCAACCATCATAATGGTTCGTTTCAATTCCCAAAGGGAATTTATAACACTTTCTCAACTTTTCCAAAAACAATTAAATGTTTATTACAAAGTTTACAAAGAGATTTTGGCAAGGATCCAATTCATATCACCAAGGGATTAGTTTAATCGGTTGTCATCAATGTTGTTAGGTATTTGGCTTGTTTTGTGTTATCATGTGCCCAATTCAAATGTCAATGGGTGAGGCACACTAGTTTACACCAACAATTTTATTAGGGATGCCATCCACAAATGTGGGAAAAAATCTATTAAGTTTTGGACGAATTTTTCTTTGAAAAAAAAGAAAATATGTAAAATCAAAGTTAATGATGTGATATACACGTATCAACCAGAACATTTGTAGCGAGGATTCAATTCACATCACCAAGGGATTAGTTTAATCGGTCGTCATTAATGTTGTTAGGTATTTGGCTTTTGGTCAAGGTCAAGGGGAAAGAGGAATCGGTTGCACTTGCAACTCAAGGAGTAATAGTTGTCCAATGACCTATTGCAACAACACACCTCCCCATTTGTAGGCTTTTGGTCCCCAAAACGTTCCAATCCCTTCAATCTTCTTCTTTTCTTCCTTCAAGCATCCTCTGGAAAATCTCCAAGAAAGGGTGTCTCTGCTATAAGATAAAAGATAATATATGAATAAAGGTTTCATTTGGCATAAGCCTACTATCCATCTCATGGATAGAGATGGAATTTTTTGCTACAATAAGTTATTGGACAACCACTTCTCCTTGGGATGCAAGTGCAAGCAACTCCTATTCCCCTTTCACCTTGACTCTCCAAGCTTTCTTCTTGGTTGTTTGGTTCTTGGGATGGAGTTCCGGGTGAAGCCTCTAGCATTTGGCCTCCCAATGTCTAGTGAATATACAATACTGATAATAGTTCATGCATGGGCTTCTTGGCCTTCTAGAGTGTCAACAATTTCTATCCTTATGACTACTTTTCTTGCAATAGAAATAAACAAAATATACTATGACATACATTTTCAATTTGTGATTTATGCTTTCCAGCTTGGTTGCTTGGTCCCCCAAGAGTTGGAGTAAATCTGGACAACATAACCATCTCTTGTTTCCCTTTTCCAAGACTCTACAAGCAAATTTGAGTGTCTTTATGCACACTCATTTTCCAACTACCTTTTCCTCCATGGGAGTGGATTTTTTTCTGGTTCCTCTTGCCTTGACTAAGGTGGTTTAAGTTGAACTTGTGTTGGCTTCTTGTCCAATGAATCCTAGGCCTTCATGTTTGGGCCTGCCTCCATTGAGCTAAAATGGGTAGCACAATCCCTTGTCCATCCTTGCCTATCCCTTGGCCATCATAGACCATTTTCCTCATGAGCTTGGAATTGATACCTCTAGTGTTATTTTCAAAGTCATCAAAGGTCTCTTGAGGAAGGGTCTTGTAAGGTGATTTTACCATGCTTGAATCCGTCATGGTGTTGGCTTCCGCAATGACAACAAGAGGGGCTTGTTTAGATACTTAAGAGTTAGTTAAGATCAACTTGGTCTAATGCGTCATTAGGTAAAAGTGTGTTTCTCATTGCGTTTCTTTAGTATGCATTTGTAGTTAGGAAATCTGACGGTCACGATATATTCCCGACATAGAGTGTTCTGACGACTCATATTATCCTCAATCTTAATGGATACATTGATCTGTGGCTTGACACCTAATTGATCCATGATCTCTATTTAAAGATCATGGAGGGTCATTTGTCGATGATCGATTGTGAGAAACTGTAACACACCCACGACGGGGTGTAAAAATTTTCTTCTTCTTAAGAAAACAATACCCCCAGTCAGGGTCCCTATTCCATTATGCTTTTCCAGAGATTTCCAGACACGATCTCCATATTTTGAAACGAGATTAGAGTAGGAAAACATCAGCTCCCAAGATCTTCGATTTCTTTCATCCCCCTATACTTGCATATGACCGTGGCTATGTCCAGACGCCAAGACGACAGGCGCCAAGATGACCAAGATGAGAAATCCTCTGGAGTAACAAACCTTCAAAGTTCACGATCCGACGTCGCATGTCCTCAGGTATTTCGATGACCTTATTTACTTCGAGACTTCGACATTCGGGAGTTTCAAATGTTCCTACACCTTTTCCCTCTGAAGTACTTCATACCCGGAGGTACAGGTTGAGCGCCACATGTCTCTTGTGATCGACAATTATGATCTTCTTCGAAACTTCGGCGTTTGGGAGTTTCGAGCACTCCAACTCTTTTTCCTTCAAAGTACTATGTACCCGGAGTTCCAGATCAGGCGCCACACGTCCATCTATATAAATGGCTCGGTTCCACTTCGAGACTTCGACGTTTGAGAGTCTCAAACGCTCACACCACCTTTTCTCCCTAAGAGACTTCACCCGAAGTCGACGATCGATCGATGCGCATCCCTTTCAAATCGACTGTCATGATTTACTTCAGGAGTTCTCAACTCTCGTGACCCCACCTTCCTCGGAAGTGGCTATCATCCGAAATGGAAGATCTGTTGACACTTGTCCTCAACTAAGGGACGACTCAGATGAACTCCATCTCTCAGGTCTTCGAGAGTCCTTGTTCAACACATCCCCTTTTTCCTGGAGTGACTTTCCTCCGAAGTGCAAGATCTGACAACACCTGTCCCTTTAGCTTGGATGACTCAGATCTGCTTCGACTCTTTGGGCTTTAGGAGTGTCAACCTACCCACACTCGCTTTCTTCCGGAGTTCTTAAACCCGAAGTCGATGATCTGTCAATGCGTGTCTCCCAGAGATTGACGATTGCAAATCACTTCGGCTCTTCGGGCTTCAGGAGTTTCAACCTCTCCACACTCGCTTTCTCCCGGAGAGACTTCACTCGAAGTCGATGATTTGTCAACGCGTGTCTCCTACAAATCGACGGCTCCAAATCACTTCGACTCTTTAAGCTTCAGAAGTTTCAACTTCTCCATACTCTCTTTCTTCCGAAGCGATTACACCCGAATTCGACAATCTGCTGACACGTGTCCTTTCTCTTAGATTGACGGTATAGAAGGACCATGTTACTCCACAGATTTCCAAAGGAACTCACGACTATCCACCTAGAAACTTTTCTAGATCTGACGGTCATGATTCGGCCAATACTGATGTGTTCACCAATCAATGGTTCACAGTGATTGCGGGCCCCCAATGTGCGCACTCTTTATCGAAGAGATCAACCTCCGCAATTTGAAAAGTACTTGCCCAAATCGATCTAATCAGGGTCATTGATATTCCAACCCAACGAGATCAACGACGTTGGTGAATTGTGGGCTGCGAACTAGCGCATCTGCTAATTTCACCTTCATGCCCCGCAGTGATTCCCCACCATTGATCTTCGTTCAAAGATCGGCGATTCACAGTGATTGCGGGGTCCAACCTCCACAATCTGGGAAGTGCTCACCCACCTTTGATCTAATCCTGGTCATTGATCTTCCATTCCCAATGAGATCAATGACGTTGGTTGATTGCGGGGTGTGAACTAGCATGTCCGCTAATTTCACCTTCATGCTCCACAATGAATCCCACCCATCATTTAATCTAGTGGCTGGTGTTTACTTCGTTAACTCTAGTGGGTATTTGAGTCGATATGACGACCAGGATGGCTTCTCCTCCCAATAAATGACTCGCATTCATCTTCTATGTCAGGTTCTTACGTCATATACAAATCTTGTTACTTCGGTAGTTCAAGTAACTTTGACTATCGTGAAAATTGACATCTCAAAGTTTCGAGCCCCCGAAGTTCCGAAACCTTCATGAACTAACTCCTTTTAGCACAGGTTCCTAGACCCAGGTCACATGGACCATCAGATGAATCTTGGGCTATGAAATCTACTCTTAGTCAAGTTTTTGGTTAAGGACTTGGGCATGATTTCAAAGTCTCTTAGACTATTGGTCTGAAGGAAATGCCTCCCTAACTCACAGAACTTTAAGCTATGAAAGAGGGCAAGGTAAACTCGTGAGGTTATCGAAATGGTAGAAGTGCCAAGAGGCTTTCTCCAACTCTGGAACTATGATGTAATTCCTTAGGGAAACGCCTTCGAGGGATTAAACTAGAGCATATGGAAAATCAAGCATAAGCATAAGTTCTCAAGGGAACAAATGCATACTCATAACTTAATCATTTTAATACAGAAACCATTTATAGACATATAAATACATGCATGCATCCATTATTTCCAATTCAAAGCACAAGGCATGAAAACACTTGTCAGAACCATAAGGCATGATGTGACTGCTGAAAGGGGTGCTCGTTTCCACCCAACCATAGGTTCAGTCACTCCTAATGGATTTACCACTAGCAACCCCCGAGCTTAGACCACGATGCGTTGAGATTCAATCTCTTTCTTCCAGCTCAACGAAAGTTAGGGATGAAGGTTATTCTCCTTCTCCCAATACAGAAATATATAGGGACGAAGGTTACTGTCCTTCTCCCGACTCAATCTCTATTTTATGCGATCATAAATCACTTTCCTCTTTCAGTCCTTCCTCGGACCCGAGAGCTTCGACTCTCGTCTCTGCACTCTTCGCAGGTCTTCCCCTTCCCACCATGCTTCCTTTCTTTCCTTCCTCAACAAGATTGTGTGTGGCTCGAATTCCCGGTCTGTGGTCAGGTCTGGAAGCCTTACAGATGGGCGATCTGCCCCATCCTCTCATTAACTGTTGAGGAGGTCTTCCCACCTACCAACCTGACTGTAATTCATTTCTGGGTCAGAGGGTTGTTCTGATCTTGAGCAATTAAATCCAACAAAGTACTGGTTCAGTGGAGTTTAACGCAACCATTCCTGGTCCCCTCCACCACCTTTTCATAACTTTTGTGGTTTCTCTTAGCACATCCCCTTTCCAGCAGTCATGCAACACGTATCCATTTTCTATTCAAATAACATAATTTACATTCATCGACCTTTTATAATCAAATATTCACACCTTTGAGTTTGCCATAGTTCCTTGGCCAATATAGTTATATTTAGAAACTGGGGGAAACAGGGTGTTATAATTCCCTCCCCCTTAAAGGAACATCGTCCTCTATGTTCTATCTTTCAACATGATATGTATATACAGGAGTAAAGAAAATTAGATATGCATGTCTCATGGCATCCTCCATTTCCCACGTAGCCTCATCTAGGCCAAAGTGTTTCCATTGCACCTTGACTTGTGCAATGGTTCAGTTCCTGAGTGAGGTTTCCTTCCTATCTATTATGCATTGAGGTTATGGAAGGAATTCTCCCTCTGGCTCCACCTGAATCACAGACCACTCAATTATATGATTAGAATCATGTACATATTTCTTCAATAATGAAACATGGAAAACATTATGTGCCTTTATTGTGGGAGGAAGTGCTAGCCTATGGGCTACAGGTCCCACTCTATCTAAGACTTCAAAGGGTCCATAATACTGAGGTGCTAGCTTGGCACAAGCTCCCATTCTCAGGGAATTTTTCCTAGGTCTAACACTGAGATAGACATGGTATGCTGTATTGAACTCTCTGTGAGTTCTCTTTCTGTCGGTGTAAATTTTCTGTCTATCCTGAGCAATCTTCAGATTTTTCTTTATCTGAATCACTTGTTTTTCCATTTCTTTCAGCACGTCGAGTCCGATTGTAATTCTTTCCACTAGATTACTCCAACTGATTGGAATCTTGCATTGTCTACCATAGAGGGCTTCAAAAGGGCCCATATTCAAGGATTCTTGATAACCATTGTTGTAGGAAAACTCTACTAATGGTAGGTAGTCTTCCCACTTCTTAGGTTGATGCATTACATGCATCCTTAGCATGTATTCTAATATTTGGTTTACTCTTTCTATCTATCCATCAGTTTGAGGGTGATAGGCTATGCTGAACAACAATTTAGTCTCAAAACCAACCGTTAAGGATTTCCAAAAGATTGAAGTAAATTTGGTGTCTCTGTCAGATACAATTTCCTTAGGCATGCCATGCAGTTTGAATATCTCCTTCAAGAATATGTTGGAAATATCTATTGCCTTGCAAGTTGACTTGACAAGAACGAAGTGAGAAGACTTACTCAGTTTTTCCACCACGATCATGATGGCATCATTTTTCTTGGTCGATTTTGGTAATCCAGTGATGAAATCCATGGAGATGGTTTCCCATTTCCATTTTGGGATGGGTAGGGGTTGTAACAACCCTGCTGGGTGTCGGTGTTTTACCTTAACTTGTTGGCATTCTAGGCACTTAGCTAGATAATCATCTATGTCTTTCTTCAATCCAGGCCAGTAGAATTGTTTCCTAGTGTTCGTGATAATTTTTTGATATCCTGGGTGACCAGTATATGGTCTCTTGTGTAGTTCATCCATTATGAACCTCTTCAAGTCATCATAGTTTGGAATATACAATCTGTTTTTGTAGGTCAACAAACCTTCATCGAGCCTATGGTAACCTTCATACTTTATCCCTGTAGGCTCTTTCCTTAGGTATGAGGTCACGGTCTTGAAGAATGCATATGTTTCTTGTGCATTCCTGACTCTTTCCATGACCTCCTTTTCACAGGTGCTTATCGTTGTCAAGTGAATCATTTTTATACTTCTGGTAAGGGCATCGACCACCCTATCTTCCTTTCCTTTGATGTGTTTTATTTCGAAATCAAACTCACTAAGGAGAGCCATCCACCTAGTTTGTATGGCATTGAGTTTTGGTTGATCAAACAGGTGCCTCAACCCACAATGGTCTTCCATAAGCACAAACCTCCTACCCAGGAGGTAATGACTCCACATGTTTAAAGAATGCACTATGGCAGCCAAATCTAAGTCATGGGTCACATAATTGATTTCATGCTCATTCAATTTCTTGGATGCGTATAAAATTACACGTCCCTCTTGCATAAGGACTCCTTTGAGTCCTTCCTTGCATACATATGTACACACGAGGAAATCATTATCAGGGTCTACAATCTTCAGTATGGGTGCATGGGCCAGGATGTATTTCAGTTCCTGAAATATTTCTTCACATTTTGATGTCCAAGTGAATTTAACCCCCTTTTTCTGAAGGGCACTGATTGGAAAACCAATCCTGGAAAACCCTTTTATGAACCTTCTATAATATCCTGCCAAGCCCATGAAGGATATAATATTAGATACATCCTTTGGGGTAGGCCATTCCATAATCGATTTGATCTTGTCAGGGTCTACTGCCACCCCTTCTTTAGAAATGACATGGCCTAAGTAATGGATTTTCTTCTGGAAAAAGTCGCACTTGCTAAACTTAGCTTAGAGTTGATGCTCTCTTAGTACTTGAAGTATGAGTCTAATATGTTCTTCGTGATCCTCTCTATTCTTGGAGTATAGTAGGATATCATCAATGAAAACCAATACAAATTTGTCTAGAAATTTGCTGAGTACATTATTAATCAAGCACATAAAAGTGGCGGGGGCATTGGTTAACCCAAATGGCACCACCATAAATTCATAGTGACCATACCTTGTCCTGAAGGTTGTTTTGTGGATGTCTTCATCCTTAATTTGGACTTGATGGTATCTAGACCTTAAGTCAATATTCGTGAAAATGGAAGCACCTCCCAATTGGTCAAACAAGTCATCGATTCTCGGTAAGGGGTACTTATTAATCAAGCACATAAAAGTGGCGGGGGCATTGGTTAACCCAAATGGAACCACCACAAATTCATAGTGACCATACCTTGTCCTGAAGGTTGTTTTGTGGATGTCTTCATCCTTAATTTTGACTTGATGGTATCTAGACGTTAATTCAATCTTCATGAAAATGGAAGCACCTCCCAATTGGTCAAACAAGTCACTGATTCTCGGTAAGGGGTACTTGTTCTTTATGGTTGTATTATTGAGTTGTCTATAATCTATGCACAATCGGAGTGTGACATATTTCTTTTTCACAAACAAGAGAGGTGCTCCCCACGGAGATAAACTGGGTTAGATGTAGCCTTTGTCCATCATCTCCTTTAGTTGTAGCTTGAGCTCAACCAGTTCTGGCGTACTCATCCTATAGGGCATTCTAGATGTTGGCACTACTCCTGGTGCAAGTTCTATCGAGAAGTCAATGTCTCTTCTCAGATGTAGAACTGGTACCTCTTATGGATTGGGTTGGTCCTCTAGATTTGGTTTGTATTCCTCAATAGATTCCAACACCTGTATTGCATATAAAGGACACCCCTTTCTATAATACTTTTTCATTTGAAGGGTTGATATTTGTCTCACTGAGACAAGCTTCTGAATCCCTTGGAGGGTTATCTTTCTCCCTTCTTCATTTACACATTCTAAAGTTTTATGGTAACAGTCCAACTTAGTTTTATAAGAAACCAACCATTCCATACCAATCAACAAGTCATAAGATCCCAGGGGAAGTATGTTAAAGGTCGCTTGGGTGGGGAATCCATCCATGATGAATTGACAAGTTGGTATGGCATCTGCTACTTTTATTTTGGTCCCATTGGCTAGTTGTACCAACCATGGCTTAACATGTCTAACTGGTTGTATTTTACACTTATCAACAGTCTGAGGGGCCACATAACTCAAATTAGAACTAGGGTCAATTAAAATAGAAACTAGATGGTTGGCGATCATACCTTCCATCTCCACCACTGAAGCTTGGTGGTTGGCTTGATTATTGTCCAAGGCTGCATAAATTCATGGCATGCT
>SNQJ01S0028697.1:45438-60382 GCA_010110895.2 Picea sitchensis
ACATAACTCAAATTAGAACTAGGGTCAATTAAAATAGAAACTAGATGGTTGGCGATCATACCTTCCATCTCCACCACTGAAGCTTGGTGGTTGGCTTGATTATTGTCCAAGGCTGCATAAATTCATGGCATGCTCCTAGCCACATCATTAATGGTGATAGCTTCTTGGATAGTGTAGACTCTCTTACTGTTATGTTGTCTATGTGGACAATCCCTCAACCAATGTTCTTCTCCACAACCCCATCATTTTAAGGGTTCTTTCTTTGAGTTATCAATCTTTCCTGGGACTGCCTCAAAAGGTTTATTTCCACTCTGAGAGGGGAAATTTTGTTGATACATACTTCTAGTAGGAAGGTTCATCCTAGAACCCTTCCCATAGTTATTAAATCTTGAGGATTTAAACCCCTTCTTCTTGAATCCCGAACTACTCTTCTTCCTCCAGTCCTCGTGAGGTCCTGTCTTATTCCTAGACTTTTCATAACAATACCTTACCTTCGGGATGGTCTCTTCTAAGGTCTTTGGTTTGTCAAAATCAATCTTGTCACGGTAGTTCTGAGGTAACCCACTAATAAATTGCTTCACTTTTACATTTTCATCCTTTATGTAGGGTACATACCTCGACAACTCAAGGAACTTATTGACATATTCATCTATGGTGAGTTGTCCCAAACTGAGTTCATATAACTCCTTAGTCTTCCCATCCATGTATTTCTCTGACAGATACTTCTTCTTGAAGCATTTCTCGAACTGTTTCCATGACAAGTCCTTCTCATGGAATCCTTTCGCATTCCTAAGGTCTTCCCACCAAATGGAAGCCTTTCCATTTAGGTTAAATATGGCTATTCGAGCCTTGAATTTTTCAGAGTAGTCATGGACTCTGAAGTATTTATTTAAACCAAGTAGCCAAGCCTCAACCTCTTCCCCTTTCTTAATCTCTCCATCGAAAGAGGGTGGTTTGGATTTCTTGAATTCTTCAGGATCACGACTTTTGGAATGCTTTCGCTTCTTTCCTTTCCTTTGAGAATGTGAGTTAGTTTTGCTACTAGAAGATCCCTTGGAGTTGCTAGCTTCCTTTCCATAGGACTCTCCCGATGAGTGTCCCATACCTCCAGGTTGGGCCTTCTTCGAGGTACTTCTCCTAGTGTGGTCAATTATGGGGCCATGTTTTTGGATCTTAGGTGGACTTTGACTTTTCTTCACATGTCGTCGGTCCACGTGGTTGGTTGCGGGTTCATGTTGTAGCTGCCTCTGTATGTCAGATAAGCTCTGTAGCAAGATTGCATTAATTTATGTTTGTTTTTCTTACTCCTTTATCCATCTCTCATTGTCGGCCTTGCAACTCTGTAATTCGGCCCTGAGGCTCCTTACAGTTTCAGCTAGATTCGAAGGGGTTTCCACCTCCCTCCTTTCGTCATATTCTTCGTCTTTATTATGGGAGCCATCCCCACTTCATAGCACATCACCATCCTTTAGACTTGAAGTTTTTCCCGTGATTTACTCGATGCTCAAGCGCTGACAAAACACTTATTGTTAGCCAACATTCTATTAGTTTATGAACAATACACAGTTAAAATTTCTTAAGTGCACAGACACAATAGAAAGTTTCATTCTCTTCCTCAATAAAAGTTTAACCAGACTCTTTAAGAAAGAGGTAAGATAGGGTGTCAATTTTAAAAGTACTCTAAATATGGTTTTTAAGTTACTCGTCGATGAGCCCAAGTAGGCCAAGTGTTGTAACCTTTCTCTGATACAAATTTGTGACACACCCATGACAGGGCGTACAAATTTTCTTCTTCTTAAGAATACAATACCCTCATTCGGGGTCCCTATTCCATTCTGCTCTTCCAGAGCTTTCCAACCATGATCTCCATGTTCAGAAACGAGCTCAGAGCAGGCAGATATTCACTCCCAATATCTTCGGGTTCTTTCATCCCCCTATACTTGCATATGAACACGACTATGTCAAAACGCCAAGACGACCACCACGCGAAAGCCTCCGGAGTAGAAAACCTCTGAAGTTCATGATCTGACGTCGCGTGTCCTCAAGGATTTCAACGACCTGATTTACTTCAGGACTTCGGTGTTCATGAGTTTCAAACATTCCTGCACCTTTTCCTTATGAAGTTCTCCGTACCCGGAGTTACAGGTTGAGGGCCACGCATCCCTTGTGATCGGCGGTTATGTTATTCTTTGGGACTTCGACGTTTAGGAGTTTTGAGCACTCCAACTCTTTTGCCTCTGAAGTACTTCATACCCAAAGTTCCAGATCAGGTGCCATGCATCCATCTAAATCAACGACTCGGGTCCACTTCGGGACTTCGGCGTTCGGGAGTCCCAGACACTCACACCACCTTTTCTCCTAGAGAGACTTCACTCAAAGTTGACGATTGATTGATGCTCGTCCATTTCAAATCGACAGTCATGATTTACTTCGGGAGTTCTCAACTCTCATGACCCCACCTTCCTCCGAAGTGGCTATCTTCCGAAGTGGAAGATCTGTTGACACCTGTCCTCAGCTAACAGACGACTCAGATGAACTACGGATCTCCGGTCTTAGGGATTCCTTGTTCAACACATCCCCTTTTTCCCAGAGTGACTTTTCTCTGAAGCGTAGGATCTGACGACACTTGTCCCTTTAGCTTGGATGACTCATATCTTCTTCGGCTCTTTGGGCTTTGGGAGTGTCAACCTCCCCACACTCGCTTTCTTCTGGAGTGCTTACACCCAAAGTCGACGATCTGTCGACGCATGTCTCCCAAAAATCGACGACTGCAAATCACTTCGACTCTTCGGCCTTTGGGAGTTTCAACCTCTCCACACTCGCTTTCTCCTAGAGAGACTTCACCCAAAGTCGACGATCTGTCGACGCATGTCTCCCACAGATCGAAGACTGCAAATCACTTCGGCTCTTCGGGCTTCGGGATTTTCAACTTCTCCATACTTTCTTTCTTCCGGAGTGATTATACCCGAAGTCGATGATCTGCTAACACGTGTCCTTTCTCTCAGATTGACAATACAAAAGGACCCCGTTACTCTGCAGATTTACAATGGAACTCACGACTATACACCTAGAAACGTTTCTAGATCTGATGGTCATGATCCGAACAATATCGATGTGTTCACCGATCAATGGTTCACAGTGATTGCAGGGCCCCAAACTATACACTCTTTATCAGAGAGCTCAACCTCCGCAATTTGAAAAGTACTCGCCCAACTCGTTCTAATCGGGGTCATTGATCTTCCAACCTGACGAGATCAATTACGTTGGTGAATTGCGGGCCGCGAACTAGCACGTCCACTAATTTCACCTTCGTGCCCCGCGATGATTCCCCACCATCATTTTCCATTCACAGATTGACGATTCACAGTGATTGCAGGGTCCAACCTCCACAATCTGGGAAGTGCTCGTCCAACTCTGATCTGATCCTGGTYGTTGATCTTCCATTCCCAACAAGATCAACGACATTGGTTGATTGCAGGCCATGAACTAGCATGTCCTCCAATTTCACCTTCGTGCTCCACAATGACTCCCAACCATCGATTTAATCGAGCGGATGGTGTTTATTTCGTTAAATCTAGTGGGTATTTGAGTAGATTTGACGACCGGGATGGCTTCTCCTCTCGATAAACGACTCACATTCATCTCCTTTGTCGGGTTCTTAAGTCATCTACGACTCTTGTTACTATGGTAGTTTGAGTAACTTTGACTATCATGAAATTTGACATCTCAGAGCTTCAATCTCCCAAAGTTTCGAAACCTTCATGAGCTGACTCCTTTTAGCGTAGGTTCCTAGACCCAGGTCACATGGACCATCAAATGAATCTTGGGCTATGAAATCTACTCTTAGTAAAGTTTTTGGTTAAGGACTTGGGCGCGAGTTCAAAGTTTCTTAGACCATTGGTGTTAAGGAAACACCTCCCTAACTTGCAAAACTTTAAGCTCTGAAACAG
Source organism: Picea sitchensis (assembly GCA_010110895.2). Taxonomy (NCBI): domain Eukaryota; kingdom Viridiplantae; phylum Streptophyta; class Pinopsida; order Pinales; family Pinaceae; genus Picea; species Picea sitchensis. Next base: position 49,389 of record SNQJ01S0028697.1, read on the forward strand.
GGAAAGGTAAACTTGTGAGGTTACTGAAATAGTAGCAGTGCCAAGAGGCTTGCTCTGACTCTGGAATTGTGATGTAATTCCCTAGGGAAACACCTTCGAGGGATTAAACTGGAGCATATGGAAAATCAAGCAGAAGCATAAGTTCTCAAGGGAACAAATGCATACTAATAACTTAATCATTTCAATACATAAACCATTTATAGACATAGAAATACACACATGCATCCATTATTTCCAATTCAAAGCACAAGGCATGAAAACAATTATCAGAACCATAAGGCATGATGTGACTGCTGAAAGGGGTGCTCGTTTCCACCCAACCATAGGCTCAGTCATTCCTAATGGCTTTACCACTGGCCACCCCAGAGCTTAGACCATGATTCTTTGAGATTCAATCTCTTTCTTCCAACTCAACATAAGTTAGGGATGAAGGTTACTCTCCTTCTCCCAATACATAAATAGATAGGGATGAAGGTTACTCTCCTTCTCCTGAATCAGTCTCTATTTTCTGTGATCAAAACTCAGTTTCCTCTTTCAGTCCTTCCTCGGACCCGAGAGCTTCGAATCTCGTCTTTTCACTCTTCGCAGGTCTTCCCTTGCCCACCATGCTTCCTTTATTTCCTTCCTCAGCAAGAGCCGAAGTGATTTGCAACCGTCGATCTATCAAGAACAAAAGGAAAATGATTCAAAGTGAGCACTATATCATATTCCATCATAAGTTTTGACTCATGGAGGTGGGAGGGTGGGACAAGATTATGCCAGGTCACATTCCCACAAGGATGCTCAATCCATCTCTAAATGGGGTTATGACAAGATAAAGACTCATAAGGTTGGCTCAAAGACTGTGAAGGTTGAATGCCCGAGATCTTATCACTCCTTGAGGCCTAAGAAGGAATGAACAAGAATTTGGATAATAGCTGACAATTACTTAAGGGAAGGTTGAAACATTGAGATGCCAAATTTCTTCTTAACACATTCAACCTACCCTGAAATTCTGAGAATTGTTTTTCCTTGGGGATAGCTTGGGACAAGGAATGTGTTTCCCAGTTGCATCCTTTGTGGCATAGCGAGATGAAGGGAAAGAGGAAGGATAGAAAGTCACATCACAAAATCCCTACTCTGGGCGAATCATGTCCTTAACCTCATCAAAATTGGAGCACAACAATGGTTGAAAATTTTCTTCGTATATTAAATCCAAGTGCTCAAAAGTACATGCATTAAACTCCCCAGGGCACGACTTGAAATCATCATGAGAATGCTGCAAGAGTTCATCCCTAGGTGGTTGGAAAGAATATCTTATCATGTCATCTCCTTGTTTCCAAACATTTGAATCTATAGCAATCACACATGGTTGTTTTAAAGGTGATAATTGAAAATGACCTTCAATGTTGTAAATGAGATCTCCATCATGACAAATCATAACCCATTTATGTCTCCCAACATGCATGAAATCACCAATATTCTTAATCACATCATCAGTTTTATTATAACATGAAGGTTTTAGTGCATCCAAGGGTTCCTTCAACACTTCCTCACTTTCTGAATCATAGAATAGAGCATCATCGAAATCCTTAAAAGGAGTGTAACTTACCATGTTCTCTTCTTCATGTGTAGGAGGCATGGAAGCTTGGATGATTTCATCAAAAGAAGGAGTAGAAACCAACACTTCATCTTCATGAGGAGTTTCTGCGTTGTCCTCAACAAAATCATGAGGTAATTCTTGCTCCTCTCAAGGGGTTGGTGACCTTCTTCATAAATTTATTCTTCTCTCACGTCATGGAATTGTCAGAACAACATGTTAGGGTCTTGTCCAGTGCCCGATCTATTCAGGAAGGTCTCTTCAAATTGTTCCATGGTCTCGATGCCTTTATCAAGGAGACCATCATACCATATTTTAGTTGTGTCATGAAGAGTGGCTTAGAAAATTTTCATCACAAAATCTTCATCTTCATCATCTATGGGATGCAATTGAAAGAAAGCCCGAAAATTACTCATATGTTCTTCAGCAGTTGTGTCATCAATACTAGAAACCTTGGGCAGCCATTATTTTTTGTACTCAAGAAGCATTCGTCGAGGGTACCCTTGGATTTTACTCATGTCTAAGGGTTTGAAGATATCTCCCAGATCCCAACTTGAATAATCCATGGGAAAACAAGTTGGTTGTTATAATGATGTTCGATATGGGTTTCCATCAATGGAGTCGCTAGATAACCTTCTAGGATTATAAAATTAAGTGAGGGAATCACCCTCAATGGAGTCACCAGGTAAGCTTGTAAGATAGGGGCTTCCAGAGAAGCTTACCAAAAGATATGTTCTTGAGGTGAATGAATCATTCCTCCTCGAGAACAATGCAAAAATCCTCCATTGTCATCTTAGTAAGAGATCCCCACATTTTAGCGATGGAAGAGGTCCACTACAATGGAGGCTTCCCCGATGACCTCAAGGGATCAAAGTATCAAGTGTTGTAGCCAATATTACCGCCCCCTCTCTTGATCACCTAAGTCAAAAGGTCTATGCCTGTGATATTTATGCGGTAGAATATGTTTTGGGTATCTGCCTCGAACAAGAACAAGTTATAGCATGTATATAATTATTTCCAAGTACTAATATGCAATTAACACCTTAGAAGACAATAGACGATGAAAAAGTATCAAGGTTGGTACAAAATTTTTGTAGTACAATAGTTTATAACAACAATTATAGTTTTGTAACAACAACTAGTAAAATGGATCAAAATTGCATGAATTAACAAGGAAAAATTAGCACATATCCCATACATAAATACCCAATTATTCCCAACAATTTGTGGGTATGTTAGCTTGTTGTTAGAATGATGTATGAAACAAATTATAATGAATTAGATGGTTGTAGAAATGTTTTTGCAACAACAACAATAAAATTAGTAAAATAGCTTAGGTTAGAGTTAGTAAAGTGAGTGAAAAGCTATAGAGAATGAGAGTGACGAGTTGTTTGATCACTTTATTCACAAGAGATAAAGTATATTAGAGCATTTAGGGCTATGGAGTCTTCTACAACAACAATACAATTGGTTTTGGAGAATGATAATAAAAAGATATAAGAGATAAGGTTTGAAATCTAAGGCACTAACACATTAGGGCCTTAGATTTCAAGCTTTAAAGAGAAGGGTTACTAGAGTTAAAGCACTTTTGGGATCTATAAACCTTTTCTCCCTTCTTAATTTCTTGAAGAAAATAATAATCAAGAGTCTAGAATCAAACTCATAAAGTGCTAGCACTTTAGGGCTCTAGGAGCTTAAATCTAGGTTGGATGTCCTTCACAATTTTGTAGATGAAATCAACATTGTGAGAGGAGGAAGCACTTATGCTCGTCTCTTAGGTTTAGCCAAGCAATAAATATTCAATATGAACAAGTAAATTCACATTAAAACATTTAATAACATGAAATTGTAGAAATTTACTTACTTCACCAAGACAATGACAAGTAAAAAGCCTAATTTGCAGGAGATTTCTCCAAAATCATCCAATAGACATCCACACTTGTCCTCCAAGAGCTAGTGCATAAGTAAAAGAGACCAATAACTCCATAGATAGTGAAAATTTCATACCTCTCACTTGTGTAAGAAAAAGTTATGATGATATGAAATGTTGGCTAGCCATATTTATATGGGAAATCCTATTCATGTAAATACTTCATTGAAAAGTCATGTCTTTTCACAAGAGGGCCTACTTCTTAATTTTCCCTTTCAAATTTACAAAAATAAAATTTTACATCAAACAAAATCCTAGAAGGGTGACGTCATGCCCTAAAAGGGTGACGTTGGACTCTAGGATGTGATGTCTAAGCTGAAGATGTAGAACGTTGGGCCTCCAAAGGACACGTGTCACTCTCCTATAGGCCAAAGTCCATGTCAAGTGCCTCCATCAATTCACTAAGAAAATCAATCAAGCCCTAGACTCTAAGTGACGTCATGGGCTAGAGAGGTGACGTCTAAGCCTCGAAAGGACAACGTTTCGATGGAATGAGGTGGGGTTTCATCTCCCAGCCATACCAAAATGCCTCCAAAGGCAATTCCCTTCATCATCAAGGTGCAACTCTGCTCATCAAATAATTCCCCAGACGTGGGGCCTAGCATCCATCCCATGGGAAAAGTCATGCAAAAACAAACATGTATTCCCTCCAAGGGCTCACAAGTCACAATATCATGCCAAGTAAGCCATATCTAATACAAGAACCACCCAAACATGTGCATCAAACCACCCTTTTCAAACCAAACAAATGCTCAAAGACCTTATAAGTTTTTCCTAATTTAGGTATGGGAGGGGTGTCATGGTGTCCTATTGGGTAAGCCAATCCACAAGTCAAGTGATTTTTCCCAAGAGGAACCTATCTAAGTCATGTAGTGAGAGTGAGGTGGATTTGCGGCTAGAATTCTAGGTATGGGGTTCTTGATGTTAAATTTTAATGCTTAGCTAAAGAACATGTTGTTTCTTTCAATTTAGCATGAGCTGGAACCATAAACAATGCAACAATACAATATACAATAGTTGTAGTAACCAAGATCACAAGAATAATAACCATGCAAAAGACACAAGAACTTATCCTGGGAAAACCCTTCTCAAAAAAGGGAAAAACCCAAAAATCCTTTGCTATAGAGTCAAGAGAAGATCACCCTTTCACCACAAACCCTAGCACACACAAGAGGGTGCTCTATGACCAAGAAAGCTAGTGCCTAAGAGAAGTGTGCACCAAATTTCAGATCTCCACAACGTGTGTTGTGAGAATACAATATGATCCACAATGGGGATGTATCTCTCTTATAAATACATGACCTAACTCATCAATAGATGTGTCTATTGGCACAATAGGGTCGACTTGTACAACTCAATAATATAATTAATCTTTTACACAATATTAATTATCTTTACATGGTGGAGATGACTTGTACCCTTCACAATACAAAATTAGGGTTTCACAATAATCTTATTCTTAGACAATATAGCAAGGGATATCCCACACATCCTCTAGTGCTCTGCCACTAGGGACGAGTCCACATGTGATCAACCACAGGGATGCCACTCTCAACATATTAACTCAATTATATCCATAGGAGTACAATCTGGAGATCCATCTCAAGTTGACTCAACTAAGTCCATATGAGTCTGACATGAGACCATCTCAAGTCATCTCAACTCAATCCAAAGGAGCACGGCAAGAGACCACATACGTCATATCAACTCAGTCCAGAGGAGTATGACTCACCCATCACATGGGAGTTCTCACAGATCATCTCAACTCAGTCCAAAGGAGTACGATCTAGAGAATGTATCATGAATATGCAATCATCAACACTCCCTCTCAGCTAGGGAGGCATTTTCCACTAGGCCAAGTCTCTCACGGAAGTACTCAAACTTCATCCTAGCAAGCAGTTTGGTGAAGACATATGCAACTTGCTCGTGTGTAGAAAGGTATTACACATGTATTTATTTTCTTTTGCACCATATCTCTGATGTAATGGTATTTGATCTCTATGTGTTTCGATTTATCGTGAAACACGAGATTCTCAAAGAGCTTCACACAACTCTAGTTATCACAATGGATAACTGTGGAATCCATCTCATGTCAAAATAATAATGCAAGGAGCTTGTGAAGGCACACTGCTTCGCCAACTGCCACACATAATGCAATGTACTATGCTTTTGCGGTACTCAAATCCATAGACGTTTTTTTCCTGCTGCACCAGGAAACCATGGCAGATCCCAAAGTAAAACAACAACCGAAAGTGCTCTTCTGGTCCACTGTGCTCCCTGCCAAATATTCATCGACATATCCATGCAATATCATGTCTACATCGAAGGCATATCTTAGTCCATAAAAAATTGTGCCTCGTAAATATATCAACACATGCTTCACTGCTATCCAATGTGTCTGTCTCAGTTGACTCATAAACTGACTGAGTACACTCACTGCATATCATATATCAGGTCTAGTTTTAACCAGATACATTAATGATCCAATCAGTTGTTTGTAAAGATGTGGATCAATCTCACCTGAATCAGAAGAAGTCTCGCTTAGTTTCTTCAGATTCATCACCATCGATGTAGGCATGGGCTTGTGATCTATCATCCCGAATTTCTTCAATATCTCCACTGTGTATTTCCCTTGACTTTGGAGAATCTCATCAATCCTTTGCCACACTTCTAGTCCCAAGAAGTAGTGCATCATACCGAGGTCCTTCATCTCCAATTCAAAAGCCAATGCACACTTGCATTCAACAATAAGGCTTTCTGAACTGGTGAGGAATAAGTCATCAACATATAGGACCAAAATCATGCACTCCTCACAAAAAATGCTGTAGTATAGTTTGGGATCAACAACACTCTTGATGAATCCAAAAATCATCAAGTATCCATCAATATTATCATACCATACATGAGGTGCCTGTTTAAGTCCATACAAGGTTTATTCAACCTGCACACATGAGAATCCTTCTCATGTATCATGAATCTATATGGATGCTAGATGTAAACTTCTTCCTCAATCTCACCATTGAGAAATGATGTCTCCACATCCATCTGATGTAGTATCCAACCCATGGATGTGTCAAGGGAAATAATTGTACAGAAGGAAGTGTATCAGGAAACATGATCAATTGTCTCCACATAATCTATTCCCTCCACCTGAGAGAATCCTCTAACCACAAATATCACTTTGTACTTCTCGACACTTCCATCAATTGCATGTTTGATCTTATATATCCACTTGGAAGTTACTACAGACTTCCCTTTCGGTCTAGGAACAATATCCCACACATCATTTTTCATGATGGAGTGATACTCTTCGGTCATGGTACCTTGCCAAGCCTACTGAACTGTTGCTTCTCCATGACAATAAGGCTCAGTATCAATGATGTGGCTCATAGTTGAAACATAGCTCAAAAATATTTGTGGTCTCTTGCTCTCTCGGAATGTACCACAAGGAGTTGCATATCCCTCTACCTCCTGTAGAGTCTATTGAGCCCATGCATGCCTCTTCTGACCTACTGCAATGTTTCTAGGAACATCAACTGGAGCTAAGTGATCAACTGGATCAGTAATTGTCTCCCTCTGAACTGTTGAAGGGGGAGAATGTACTGTCTCTTCTTTCTTCTCGCTGTCAATCTCCATATGAGATTCTATGGATATTCGGAAGGCTATCTCTTCCTCAAAGGTGACATCTCTTCTAACCTTGACTTGTCTCTAACCAGGGATGTAGATCTGGTATGCCTTCGAAGATTCATTGTACCCCACAAATGTACCCTTTCTTCCTGAAGGGTCTAGCTTGGTCCTCTTTTCCTTGGGTACATCAAAGTGTATTGGACACCCAAATATCTTGAAGTGTCCAACCTCAGGCTTCACTCCGGTGAAATATTGTTCGGGAGTCATGTTCTTCATGATCTTATGAGGACTCCTATTCTGAACGTACACAACTATCATGGATTCCTCTTCCCACAAAATCATAGGTAGATTTTGATCATGTGTCATTGCTTTGGTTTCCTCAACAATGGATATGTTCTTCTTTTCTGCAACCCCATTTTGTTGAGGGTTATAAGGAACAATGTAATCCCTCTTGATCACCGCCTCAATATAGAAATCACTGAAATCCATGGAGGTGTACTCTCCTCCATTATCTTTCTCCCAGTCAAGTTCTCAACCCGAGCTTTAAACTCTTGAAATCTTGCAAGGACTCCATCCTTGGTCTTCAAGAATTAAATCCATGTCTTCTGAGAGTGATCATCGATGAAGAGAACATAGTACAAATATCTGCTCAAGGAGGCAACAATCCTGGGCCCAAAACATCTGTATGTATCAAGTCCAAGATCCCCTTGGATCTACTATCACTGCTCGAAAATGACCCCATGACATTCTTTCTAAGAGCACAACCTATGAAAACTCCATCATGCTCGATATGTATCTATGGAAGGCATATCACCATCTTCCCCTGAGTGAGAAGAGCTCTATAATGTAAATGAGCAAGTCTCCTATGTCATAGCTTGCTCAAGTTGATAATATCATGTAACAAGTCCTGGACCGGTCAGACAGTCAATATTTACAAACTGTTTTCTCAAACACCAATCACCTAGGAAGAATCCATGCATGAGTTCTTGTGCCATGCAAGAAATCTTCCTTTAGAGAAAGTAACCTTGTATCCTTTATCCTCTAAGGCAGAAATAGAGACACAGTTTCTTTTCATACTAGGTACATATATTACCTCACTTAATTGAAGAGGTATGTCAGAATATAGTTGGAAGGAAGAAGATCCAACTCCCTTCACAGTATATCTAACATTATCACCAAGTACAACATGTAGATGAGAATCTTTCTCTACAAGATCTATAAGATGTTCTCTATATCCAGTCATGTGTCTAGAAGCACCACTGTCAATCAACCAAATGTCACTATCAGTAGGAACCATACCTGAGAGTGTTGAAAGGAAGAAGAATGATTCATGTTCTACTTCTTCATATCGGTGAGGTGGTTCTAAATCAACATTGGCAGTGGAGGCATGTTGTCTTCCTTTCTTCTTGGTAGGACAATCTCTCGCAATGTGTCCATACTTGTCTCATCTGAAACATTGAATCTTTGAAATGTCTTTTCTATGTTCATGACCTGGAGCTGTTGGAGTTTTCTTGTCTTTGAATACTTTGCTGAAACTTCTTTTGTTTATTCTTCCTCTCTTTTCATGAGAAGCAAGGGATTGATTGTCATTATAATGGGAGTCTTGCACGCCTCTGGCTATAATTCTGGTTTCCTCCTGAGTGTAGTCTTCCCATAGATGATCAAACTGAGGTAATCTTGCTCTTCCACGAATACTTTGAATGAATGGTTCCCAATGTATTGGAAGGGAATTGAGAGTAATCATAAAAATCTCTTTATATGATATGGTTTCTCCAATGACACCTAACTGATATCTGATCTTTGAAATCTTCATGAAGAAGGTAGTAATGGAGTCATCTTTCGTCATCTTGAGCTTTTGAAGTTGATGTTTCAATGTAAGAGCTATGTTAGTGTTGTTTCTCTCAAACATCTTCTTCAACACATCATACATTAGATAATATGTCGTCAAGGTAGAGATGCGAGGTAGTAGAATATCTCTTACTAAGTAGATGATTATCTTTCTAGCTTTGACATCATCTGTCTTACAATCAACCTTTTTATTCATTGGTAGTTGTTTCTGGTAGAGTTCCTTCTATCAATATCAATAGGTCACTCTTTTCTAGAGATATGTGTAATCTTGATTTCCAGGTGCTGGAGTTGCTTGATCCATCAAGCCTATCTAGCACACAAGTTATGTTCCTCATGGCTTGCAGATTCTTTACAAACCCTAATGGGTAAGATATAACCCTAGTGTTTTTCAAGAGGAGGTCTCTGGGAGGTTTGTTGGACTTATGACTTCCAACAAGAAACCCTAGAGAGTCAAAATAATCTCAGCAAGTTGCAAAAATACCCCAATGACCTGTAGAAACCCTAGAAACCAAAATATGCAGAAACCCTAGAAACCCTAGGGCCCAAAATCCAAACTTCTTCAATTTTCGATATGAGAGTTGCAGATGGTGTGCTGGACTAGGCCATACCTGTCTGTGAAAAAATTAGACCCAACATTCAAGGGGAAAGTGCTAAAACTAGCTTGACAAGGAAAATGGAAGGGGTTGTTTTTGCAGTTGCAGCAAGAAGGTGACGGTTAGCTTGAAAAGTTTGGAGTAGGTTGTGCAATGGATCTTCAAGAACACCGCTCTGATACCATGTTGAATTTTAATTCTTAGCTCAAGCACATGTAGTTTCTTTCAATTTAGTATGAACTTGAACCATAAACAATGCAACAATACAGTATACAATAGTTTCAATCACCAAGATCACAAGAAGAATAACCATGCACAAGACACAAGAAGTTATCCTGGGAAAACCCTTCTCAAACAAGGGAAAAACTCAAAAGTCATTTGATATAGAGTCAAGATAAAATCACCCTTTCACCACAAACCCTAGTGCACATAAGAGGATTCTCTATGACCAAGAAAGCTTGTGCCTAAGAGGAGTGTTGAAATATTGTAACTGCAAAGAGTATTCTATTTATTATTGAGTTATTATTCATTAGATCAATCCCCTTTTGTGGATTGATCATGTTGGGCATTGTTATTGACCAAATCCCCTTTTGTGGATTGGTCAAAAACTAAATATATTATGCAAATTGAGAAGTTGGCCCCCAGGATAATTAAAGTGGTTTTAACCACTAAGAAGACAATTCGGTCGTGCCCAGTGAAGACACACCTTTCCAGTTCCTGCCAGTTTGTATAAATAAAGGAAGCCATTGCCTCATTTGATCATTCACTCAAATCACTCATCTAGTGCGCAAGTCTGAAGGAAGCTGCATTTGCCGGAAGAAGGAAGAGAGAGAGGCGCATTGCTTAGTAGAGGATATTCTCTAGTGTTTGGTTTATTGTCTTGGAATTGTATTGGCTATCTATATTAAGGAAGTTTTTGCTTGGTTTTCTTCCCCATGAGGGTTTCCTAGGATAAATGTTGTGTATCTTGTGATTGCATTTCTCTCAGTGATCCTATCTATGTTATGGTTATATAGTAAATTGAAAAGAAACCTAATAATAGCTTAAACCTTAACATGGTATCAGAGCTAAGCTGAAGAGAGCATCTTTCACTGGATAAAGAAAAACGTCATTGTTGTCGTACAAGAAACTTATGGATTTTTATTGAAGAGGAATTTCAACCTAAAAATCATCAAGGAAGTGCGCCCTAGCCTAGGGAACTCTTTTGCACCTTCAACACACTTTTTCATTGGATAGAACTCTTGGAAAGTGAAGCCCTAGTTTTCACTAGTACTAGAAAACCAGGAAACCATAACCAGTACCAGAAGTACCAGTCTAGAATTCTGTTGGTCAAGTTTGAAGGGGAAAAATTTGGATTTTCTGAAATCTGAGTGCACCAGACTACTCGCCTCAGCGAAGCGCAACTCCTGGTAAGTTC
>SNQJ01S0028698.1:59392-78462 GCA_010110895.2 Picea sitchensis
CTGTGGGAGAGGGTTCAGAGTATCCCGCAAGTATAAAAGGTTCTTGTGATATTTCAGGTACGTTGAAAGGGTCAGTCTCCGCAGGTGGTAGTAACGAAGTAGTGAGAAGCGTAGTATGAGGGTCGGATGGAGAAGGGATCGCAGCCGATGTGGGGGATGTGTTTGAAAAGGGGGGATCAAAGGGTGTAAAAGGTATGGGGGTTGTGAGATTGGGGGTCAAACGGGAAAAAGGAAGTTCAGAAATGAAAATCTTATCCGAGGAAGTGAAAGTACTGTAGAGCGAAGGACAAAGTTCTTGTATCTTACTCACCAGTGATTCTTCTGGACTCGAGGCTTCACTTCGATCGAAGTGTGAGTCAGGTGGGTTGTTTGGAGATGAGATATAACCGTTAAAATTGGTCTCTTCTGCGGGGTCCAAGATATCCTTAGATGGGGGGAACTTGTAACAATCTCTTCTCAAGTGTCCAGTTCTTCTGCAGAATGAGCATCGGAAAGGAATGCCCAGATAGTCAAGCCTCTGTGGGTGAATCTGTCCTCGCCAATCTATCTCCAATACCTCGGCTAAACCAGCTTGTATATCTAGTTCCACATATATCCGAGCCATTTTCCTGTCTGTTTCTTCAAACATGTTGGAGTCCAGTTTGAGGAAACGCCCTAGAGATGCTCCAATCAATTCAAGTGCTCTCGGGTTCCAAAGCTGGAGAGGGAGGCCTGGGAGGAGTACCCAGATGTGACGGAAGCTAAAGAATTCTGTAGCCGGGTTAAATCCCAGTCTCCAACGCTTGAGCATGAGACTTCCTCCGTCGATGGGCCAAAAGTCGCTCAGGATTAAAGCTGAGTCTTCCATGGACTTAAAGATGAATCCTAGCCATCCATGCTGTAACTGATGAAAAGTTGGAAGGTAACCGAGAATGGGCTTCCAGGTCGACTCCATCCAGTCTTCGAGCTTTTGATTGCAGTTCTGTTTGTAGGCAACTCGGCTAACCAAAGCACACAGTGCTAAGTTGCAAGCTTCGGTAAGCCCGATGTCCATACCCAATACAAGTTTGGGATGCTTGCGTTTGGGCTTCCAAAATTTTTGAGGGCGCTTCTGTGGTCCAGATTTAAAGAAGGTGGACTGATGCACCGAGGTCCTGAAGTGTGATGAAGAGTGGGGTTTAAGGGGACTTGAGGCAGGGTAAGACTTGTCTGGATGGGGAAGGGTCGGGTCTACTGGAAGAGTAGCAGATAGCAGAGGTGTCCCAGCAGCATGGTTGAGAGAAGAAATACTAGAGTGTGGGTGTGGAGGTGCGAAAGTTTTCTTGTTTGACTGATAGAAAGATGCACAGAGTTCATCTATTTTGGACAGGGTTTCTGGGTGGTCCCAAGGGTCCCCCAGATTCCCGACAGGAGAGCACCCTTCTTTTGTCCCCATATGCATATTTAAGAGTGCAAAATAACTGGAAACTGCAGGTCACGGACTTTTTCTCAGGCAGGGAGTAGGATCGACCGAAAGGATTATTTTAAAGGCAGAGTAGTCAGAGGAAAGGGAGGTGTCAGGTCGCCTCAGAGTATTGAGCAACCAAAATGATGGATAGGGAGAAGAGCTCGATTGTGGTTTGGGGAGAGTGTAAACTGTCAGATGGGTAGAGAGAAAAGCTCGGAAAGGTCTGTGTGATAGAGAAACTGACTGTCCAAGTAAAAAAAACGAAAATGAGTGTAATAATGGGAAAACTGTATGGAAATGAAGCTGGTTGGAAAGAGTGAGACCGCTCAGTGGTCGATGATACCGGCTGTGACGACTGCAAGGAGATTATCGAAGGTTTGTAGAGACCAGTGACCGTCTGTGAAAGGGCGAAACAATCATCGATCCGCTAGAAGCATGAGCTGGTGCCAAAGCCTGGTTCAAAAAAACGCCATGGGCGCCAAAATCGCCAGAGCGCCAAAATCCTAATGTTCACCTCTTATACATCCACATCACTTCATTTAAATCCCTAAAAGTGATTCTTTATAAACTTTATACTTTATGTATAATCAAAAATTAAAAAGGAGATCTTTTACATCACTCGATGCATACCATCGTTTTTCCACTCGGTTGAAATATCAATGCTCCACCAAACCCGAGGACGTTCTTCCCAAGTTAATAGGAGTGCATCCAGACACACTTATTCTCATGCATAGAACGCATCTTGAACACTTCTCGGGTGTGTCAGTCCAGGGATGCTCCTCAGGCCGTTGACTAGGCACGTCTGGATCAGAAAAATATAGTTTTTGAAGGCAAGGAGTGGGGAACTCTCCTTTCACACTCCTTAGGGAATGTGCGGGTAAGAAAAGACGCCCCTTCTGCAAAGAATTTATCTTTCAGTCCTCATATCTGATTTCTCTGCTCAGAAAAGACGCTCCTTCTGCAAAGAATTTATCTTTCAGTGCTCATGTCTGATTTCTCTGCTCAGATCTGGTAGGAATTTGCTTGGCTTGTTTGGCGCACCTGCTCTGATACCACTTGTTGTGCAACATTAACCAGATTTAAATGGAACAATTACAGAATAGAGAAATTAATAATCGCACAAAATTAACAACGCAATTTTATGTGATAAAACCATATATAGAGAAACATCCACGAGACAATGATATTCAGTTTATTTATTGTTCAAGGGAGATAGTACATCATCGAGACGAGGATTATACACACTCAACCTCTCTCAAGACTCTGTCTCTATTGGTGTACATGGATTTATAACAACTCTCAAAGAGCTTAAAAACCAAAAGTTGGTGGAGACAAAAGAGATATCATAAGGTTGTGTGAACAAAGTTGGTGGACAAAAAAGTGAGAAGGGGGTCAGAACAAACGCACACCCGTTCCTGAAGCTATAGGTTTGGAAAATATTGAACCTCCACTCAGCTTTCCATGCAGGTTCGTTGGCAGGAATGTGTGCACCTTATTAAAAACGCGTGCATATTCCTCTAATATAACATTTTTAAGGAGACACATGCATGATTTGAGCCCATTTGCACACATCGCGCTCACATTTTTACCCTCATTTATCAAATAGAGAAGAGGATCTATGTCAATAGCTTTCCACTGTGTCCCATTCAAGACAGGTATGCTTGATTTTTCTTCTTTTCCTCCCAATTTAGTAATTTTTACTTTTATTCAATTAATACAATATCCAAAATAATCTAAATTATAGAAAATTGTAATCTTATAGAGAAATATCATCTAGAAAATTTAAAGAGACACCTCTTACATTTCCTAACATTTTCCTTTTAAAAATAATTATAGAGAATTTACAAGAAATGAGATTATTTTATGTTTTGTTTTTTGTTTTTTTTTTCTTAAAATATATATTGATGTTTTTTGTAATTTTCTATTTTAATTAAAAAAACTTACCTAATTTACATGCCATGCCTTATTATATTGCAACATATATTATAAAATGGAACCAGGAGACAATGTAAATTGTCAACCAATAGACCAAGACGAGGAAAACCCCAAGCCACCACGACCACCTAACATAAACACTCAAATTTATGAGGGGTTCGACACATTAAGAATACTTGTAAATCAATTAAGGGGCACGAGAGAACCAAGCAGAGAGTCATTGGCCACTTCATTGGATATCATTGTGAGGTCCATTGCAAGTGCCCAAGGGAAATTGACTTCTATTTTTGAATATAGGGAAAAAATGTTTGAGTATTACAACACTGTATTGGATAGAAAGAAAGTTGGAGACTTGGGTATACCAAAAGAACAATTGATGTCTATTTTTATTGATCCTTAATCTAGTCAACAACCACCCATGACCAAAAAACACATCTGCAATGGCTAGTGCATCCACCCATAAATTAGTGAAAACTGGATGGATAGGCGGTACATGGTATTTGATAAACCTCTCTGTAGTAACAGGGAGGTGCCTTTATATTTTTTGCAAAAATTACAGGATCAATTTATTTTAGGTCAGCCTGTTAACTACTTCAAGATCAATGACTTCGAGGGGGTGGTTTAAGGGTCCTCACAAGACGGAGAGCATGCTAGGAGATATTCCATGTTAGGTCCGCATTCCCCTAGGTGAAGGTTTGACCCCCCTACCCAACATCCTCCTGTTGCAGAGAGATTGCAATAGGTATAGGTCACTATATCATCATTGAATCATAGCCTATTGCAACATGAAAACTTTGTTGCATTATCTTGGTAGGGGGTTCCTATCGGTGACATTATTAGAGGGGCTAGAGCTTCACCCCGTACAACAATGTTCAGTGAGAAGAGGGAACATCAACATAACAATCGCCCATGTGAACCTCACAGATGCTTCAGTTGTGGGAAAAATTGCTATGGGCCTATTTAGGCTAGTTGACAATGGAGATTCATGGAGGAGGATAGTATCTTAACTATCTCTATGTTCGTCATCGTTATATATTTATATCGTATTATGTGTATTTATATCAACATTTTATTTTATGTTGTTTTGCAGTTGCTACACTTGTGTAGAAGACCCTCTATGCCCATGGATGCATCAATGTTTGTCTCCACTACTGATTCAACAATAGAGACAACCTGCTCAATAGTTCTACCCCACACACATGTATATGTCACATTTGATAAATTCACCATAATGATTTCTTTATTTTATGACATCCTCTAATTAATGTGCTTGTGTTTATCCAGGTTGTGGGACCAAGCGATGACGAGGAATGTCCACCTAGGATGGACAAGTTACCTACATCATAGATATCATGTGTAGAGTTAAATATCATTTAAATGTCAAATATTTTGTATTTAAGTTGTTGAATTTTACTATTTTGTACTATAGTTCAATATTATTAATATGTATGTAGGTTGTCGATAGTTTTGCTAGTTTTAGTACTAGTCCTCTCCTTGGGCACCTGCCCACAAATTTTGAGTTATCTTACTCCAAGTTGAGGGTTCTTCCATCACTTGTACATTTTCTGGGGGTCCATCGCCTCCCACCCCCAACATCTTTCTTATTCCATGCATCCTCAGGGTATGCATCCACAGTCCACCCATCCACGACACCTCTTCCATCACATCCATCCATAGTGGATGCATCCATATGCCATCCACCCCCACCACCATTTTCATCTGTGTTGTCCATCGAGATTTCCACAATAGAGGTTTCCTAATATCAGGTTGTACAGCCAAAATCTCCACCTATTAACGAATTCCATTGACGCCCCAGATATTCACGGTGAGATAATATGTTGATGATAATTTTTTATGTATCATGAATGCAATTGAGTTTATGCATATTTGTTTAAATTTCATGATTTGATCCTTGTAACTAATGTAGGGTGGCATCAATGAGAGATTAGGGTCACAGAGGAGGATAACACCCTCACGATTTTTTGTACCATCCGCGGTGAGTTGTCATATGTTGAAATACAAAGTATCATTTTTTAATTCTTTTAATTCATTGTGGAAAAAAACTTATAACAATGTTTTTTCTTTGTGTAGTCTCTAGAGAGACAAACCACTCCTAGGCCCAAAACCACTAGAGGTGCTTCTTCGATTAAGAGAATAAAGATCAATTTCTAGGATGCTCCTTAGGGTGGCAAGGGTGGCAGTGGTCAATGAATGACTAGTGACTTCCATTTTGTATCTAGGCCACCATATGGCTGTTTTTTATGTTAGGGCACTTGCTACCATTTTTTATAATGGGCACGAGGTGCCATTTTGTAAAAAATGTACAATTTAAATGATGTTCCATATATATATATATATATCATGGCACATTTTTTATGAATCTCATTGTTTTTTAATTTTTTAATTTTATGTTATTGAATGTATGAATTTATTTAATTTGATTAATTACTTTTTAAAGTGTTAATGAAGTCTATGAAAGTAAGAATGGTTAGTTTTTTGTAAAGTTATTATAAATACTTGTGTTACACATTAACGAATCTCTTATGGTGGAAACTATTGCTAAGTGTTAAATCCATACACAATTAGTGGTTCTCATTACCTAAATTTGACAAAAGATTGAAGACCCATCCTAGTTAAGACACATAAAATATGAGTGCATAATAAAGCCTCACATCAAATAAAAATATACCTCAAATTCTCCATTAAGCTTGCCAAAATTTTATGCAATGTATCCTGAGAGGAGAGCTCCTAAATACCCAAATTCTCCACCCTTTACAATGGAGAGAGAGAACTCTTATTTATAGAGTGAGTCTCTTCTCTTATACAATAAAATATTATTATTTTCTAACTAACTCCATGACAAAGTCAAATAAATATTATAATAATGAATTAGTTAGATCTCTCCTCAATCCATGGTTGTCCATGTTACAAAATGTAGACATTAGCCTCTCCAAAGAAATTCACCCTCATCCAAAAATAGTATTAATATGCACCAAATGATGCTCATTAAGGGGACACACCACCAAAAATAGGCATCAATCCAATTCAAATGCCAAGTGTCCACATGGAATGTTCCCTCCAAGAATTTGCATGCATGCAACCACTCTGAATTTGTGAATTCCAAGGTATCCAACTCCATGGATCAATGTGCAAGATTCCAAGTGGATGGGGTGTCCACAACAAAGTATGTGATAAATTCCTAGCCTTTCCTTGCCTTTGCTTTCCTTTCTTGTCTAGCCTTGCTTTTCCTTTACTTTCCTTTCTTGCCTAACCTTTCCTTTCCTTTTCCTTGCCTTGAGTTCCCTTACGTTTCCTTGACTTTCCATGCCTTGTCTCAACATTCCTTTACTTGAATTTCCATTCCATGTCTTTCCATGCCTTGTCTCAACATTCCTTTACTTGAATTTCCATTCCATGTCTTTCCATGCCATGCCATGCCTTTCCTTTCCTTCACTTGTCATGCCATGCAATGCCATGCTTTGCCATGCCATGGCATGGCATGCCTTTCCTTTCCATGCCATGCCTTTCCATGTGTTTCCTTTCCATGTGTTGCCTTTCCTTGTCTTGTCATGACATGCCTTTCCTTGTTTTGCCTTGTCATTCCTTGCTATTCCATGCCATGCCTAGCCTTGCCTTTTCATGCCATACCTTCCCATGTCATTCCATGCCATGCCATGTGTTGCATTATCTTGCCCTACCATGCCATGCCATGCTTTGACATGTCTTTCCTTGCCTTGTCATGCCATGCATTTCCTTTCCATGCCTTGCCTTGCCTTGCATTTCCTTGACTTGCGATTGCATGCCTTGCCTTTCCATTATTTTTCATTCCTTGGTCACCTCAACACTATAGTCATTTGGATATCACATAGCTCATATCTATGCTTATACATTACATATTTGATATGAGAATCCTTATTTGTATTAATGTTCAATTAAGAAAAGTGTGTTTATTTACACGATGTCTTGTATCTATAATTTATAATTATGAACTAGCATCCACAAACCAAAGTTCCACATTTCAATTTGCATGTTTAAACAAATGACAAAACTATCATCATCATAAACATATAACAATAAAAATAATATCTTGCAACACATAAATAGATCTATATGTATACATATCAAATTTATATATGATTCTAACTAAACCCAACAAATACTAAGCAATGAATCACAAAGATAAGTAAAAATCAAAGTTCTAACCTTTTAACGCCAAAATATAGGTTTTTACATTTGCAAATCCCTAGAACACAACTATGATCTAAAATAAAATAATCCCTCCTTGCATGTCTTTCCATGTAGCTTCCCATTTTAACCTATACAACAATAAACATATATCTTTCCATAACATTATGCAAGGAAAAATTCAAATCTAAATGTGGATTGCAATGAAACAAGCATCACAAAAAAAGGAACATTTCTTATACCAAGAAACAAAAAACATTTTCTCTAGGGACATTTGACTTAACTTTATTTCACAAATTTCCTTTCCATCCAATGATGTGTTATTCCAATGCCATGCCTTGACATGCCATGCATTTCCTTTCCATGCCATGCCATGCCTTGCCTTGCCTTGCTATGCCTTTCCTTTCCTTTCCATGCCATGTTATGACTTGCCATGCCATACCTTTCCTTTCCTTTCCATGTCTTTCCTTGCCATGCCATGCATTTCCTTGCCTTGCCATGCATTTCCATGCCTTTCCTTTCAATGCCATGCCATGCCTTTCCTTGAAATGTCATTCATTTCCTTGCCCTGACATGCCATGCCTTGCCTTTCCATACCATGCCTTTCCTTTCCATGCCATTCCTTTCCTTGACATGTCATGCCTTGCATTTCCTTTTCTTTCCATGCCATGCCATGCCTTGCATTGCATTGTCATGTCTTACATTGCATTGCATTTCCATGCCTTTCATTGCATTGACATGTCTTTCCATGCCATGCCATGCTATGCCCTTCCTTGCATTTCCTTTCCATGCCATTCCATGTCATGCCATGCCTTGTGTTATGGGATTAATCGGTAAATCCAGACATAAAAAGATCTCCCTAAATGCACCTAGATCTAGAACAAAATAGAACAGGATATTACGCTTTCCCTAAGTTCTAACTATTGAGTTTACTATTTAACAAGATATAGACAACATATCATTTAAATGTCGCTTCCACCTGCCATTGCCATCCTATCTCCACTCTGATGCTCTTGTGATATTGGATCTGCAAGGGAGCACAAGCCAATCAAAGTGAAAGCAATACAATGAACTCAACAAGAACCTATGCATGTGATCAAGGAATCATACAATAAAACAAGACAAGTTTTATGGGAAATAAACATATCATTGTATCATATTGAAATGAAAGTGGATATTACAACCAAATCCTTGATGTCGTAAAGTCCCCTTTCGATGACCCTTTGCTCCAACACACACACTTGCTCCAACCTTGAGTGAAGAAGATCCACAATGACTTGATGAACTAAAATGAAGCTCTCAAGTATGAGCTGAAGTAGAATTCCTCATCCAATTCTTAGCCTATTCAACCTTAACCTTTCTTAAAATTTTCCATGAGACATCCCTCTTTATATAGGGGAAAGAGAGATGGCTTGAAGAGATTAGGATGATCCCACCAAATCAGAGAAGCGAGTAATATCCAAACCATTCAGACGCCACCTCATCTTCTAGAAGATCCCCTTCTATAACTTTCGTGAAGTTTGACTTTTCTTTGTTTTTTGACATCGTCGCACACTAGCTATAGTGCAGCCTGGAGAGACGTCGCATACCAACTCTAAAGTAGGGGGAGACGATCAGGCATCGTCGCACCCTGTGCCTTTTGCAGCCTACGATGACCTTCTTTAATAGGGTTTTTGAGAGGAGAAAGATAGTCACTTTCCTCGTGGAAAAAGATTCTTTTTGGGAACATGAACACATGTTTGTCAATGGATCACTGGGGTGACCAAAATAATGTGTAATAGAATGCCCCCAAAGTATGAAGCTGGAACTCGTGACAGCTGAAATACTTTGTAGAATGTGTGTGTCGGAAACAAGGATCACACCAATCGGGAACATGCAAACAATGAAGAATCAACATAATAATATACCATTGTCCGAGGTATGCATTCCCATACTCATATTACAAAATGTCAAGTGATTCATGGCCACTAAATATACACTATGGATCCATGTCATTGTGAATCAACATAGCCATGAGACTACACTGTGGATCTATGCTCTAAAATGACTCAATTTCGGACATAGCCATGAGACATACAAGGTTGATCTATGTGGCAATACAAATCATGAATACTCTGTCGTAACTTGGACCAGAATGGTATGATCCATGGTCTTTGTTTCCATCGTCCCTAAGTACAAATCTAGCCATGTGATTACAGGTGTTGAAGTCGAACATGGTAGAAACCACTTGATTATCGATCATTAATGAAAACCATTAACAAGTGCGAGAGAAATCTCTATTGATGTCAATGACTCCCAAGGTACCCCAATACAATCCAATGAATGTGAATAAATGAGTTGAAGTCAAACACTCGATGGAATCTTCCAATCAGGGGTCAATGATGTGAACCCACTATTGAAAGTGAAGAAACCTGCCATTCAGGCATGCAGGCTCCAAGGTACCGAACGATTTGTAAGTCTTGTTCCTGGATAATGAGTTGCAGTCAATAGGAAAAGACCCGTCACTGGAGGGCCTTGATGTATCCCCCATCAATGACACGAAAAAAGTAGCAAATTTGAGGTAGGTCGCTCGGCAATATTTTTGTTTTTATGGAGCGTGAAAAGAGCTTAAAGGATACTCCATAGGTTTAATTTTTCATGTCACCATTACGAGTTCGAAAAAATGACAGAAGACTACTCGATTACATTCTCATGTTTTCACGAGCGAGACAAATAATCAAGACTACTCAAAGTTTTTCCTGAAAAACCCTAAAAGGATATGTACATGTGACAAATGTATAAAAACAAACCAAAAAATGAATCCTTGTTCCACCGTTTCACTCCTAGGCCTTTTTTCTGCAAAAAATCAACACTTGCAAAGTCGTTAGGACTTTAGGGTTTAGATAAAACATATAAATATTATAAAATACAAATGAAAAAGTGAAAAAATCAATAAAAATGGGTAAAAACCTAATTTCACTATTCCATTTGTCATTTCACCCAAACCTTCTCTAAAACACCCTTTTTACTTCAATTTTCCACTGCGGATTGTAGATGGCACGATTGATCATTCGACGAACCATCTCCACATAATAGGTAATTTTAATTTCTTTCAACTTTTCATGGATTAAAATTTGTTTTTCATTGGTTAAAAATAGACTTTTGGGTTAACTTTTTGGGGGTACCTGTGTGCGGAGATTGTCATAGGTGCCCTATATCGAGCCCTGCGATGATCTAGGGTCATCACAGTCAGCTCAATAGTCAGCCTGCGACAACTCTACACTGTTAAGATGCCTTGGCCTGCAATGTGCGTAGCCCCAAAAGTTCTTAAAGATGAAATTGCCAATAAAAATTCTCCAGGGAAGAAGATAATGATGCTAATTTCTCTTTATGGTTCCATTGCAGGTTTTCCACGGTAAAAAATGTTGGAATGACGAGAGAGAGAGAGCTCGAGAATGAAGAATACCTTTTTGGGAATGACCTGGAATGGTAATGGTCCTCCAACATTGTGGGTTGTTAAAAAATTTCAAAATCTAGGGTATGAGGGCCCAACTGAGATTACTCGAGTACCTAGTTCACACGTGGGATGTGAACGAGAAGGCGTTTCATGTGGGTGCTCACACTCTTACGATAGATATCAAGGATATCTACTTCTTAACCGAGCTATTTCGTCGTGGGTCCCAAGTAACACTTACAGGTAGTAGGGGTGGCGACGAGCCCATGAATCACTATATCAGTGCACACTATGTGCTAGGTACCTAGGAGCATAGCGGTAAATTTGCTATAAGAGACATCTGAGACTTTCCTCTACGGACCATCCTCTATACCATCACACGCATGGTAGGGAGTGCAGCTCCCCATGTGGCTCTTCAGAGCTATTTTTAGTATGCGCTGGAGTGTATGGAGACCCGATTTTTCAAATGGTGTGAAGGGGTTCTCAAAAGTATGAAAAAACAACTGACCAAGTGCAGGAGTGGTGGATTGAAATAGTTTGGATATAGTTTTATTTTGGTATCCCTCTTCCTAGAGAGGGTCCCAGTTTTGCGCTTACAGGTAGAGTGGGGTGTACCTGCCCCACAGGATCCGAGAATGAAGAGGTGGGTCTACCTCATGGCACGACATGCAGTCGGTCCCATCATTATATATAATGATGTTTTCTTTGACTGGTTGAGAACTTAGATGCTCATGGTCGATGAATATGCATATGCCATACTAGACTTCCGAGGATATCCAGACTTAGCTCTTCCTAAGGGTTCCCAATGGGGGAACATAGGTAAGAACGAAATTTTGTTTATATTATGTTTTTTGTGATTTTTAATGATATAAAATGTTTTATTTTTATTTTTTTATCCGATGACTAATCAAATGCTCTTTGACGATGCATATGTGGGACCTTACTGTCCTCCAAGTTCATCCCCTATTCAGAAGCGAGGGGAGAAAGGAGTCATATCAAGAGTAGTTGCTTCCGACTATGAGACCATCGAATAAAACCTGGAGGGGCTCATGATGAACATCCTCGATGCCTCTATAGATAATGTTCTGAGGCAGTACCAACACCACATAGTGGGTGTGTCTTCTTCCATCGGTCAAATGCTCTGTAAAGTAGCACGGGCAGTCGTATGTTATAGCGAGCAACATTCTTGATGCTCTATTGTACATGAAGCCACGTGCTTCACATTTTGATATTTTGGTCTTCGGAAAAAGTTTACATTTTGATATTTTCGTCTTCGAAAACATTTTTGTAAAATTTTATCAGACAGGGCTCCTCTTGGTTACAGGTGTGTATTTTTCACCATCCATGAACCCGCTTCTAGTTATGAAATAGATATTGGCTCTGATGTACTGGGTTCATGCTTTTCTCGAGACTAGAAATCAGATTTGTTTTGTGGTTTTCATTGAAAATGTAAATGATGGTTGAAGTCACAATTTAATTGATTATTTCGGTACTCAGAAGCCATGAAGGCTCTCCGTCATCCTTATTGGTCTTGATTGAAGGGTTTCATTCGGTCCGCACTTTGACTAGTTGTCTCCACACATTTCTTGTCGCTTCGCTCGGTCATATTGTTGTTATGGGGTTGCTAGCTTTGATTTCCGCATCACCTCAGGTCATCAGATATCGCTTCACCTGGGTATGGGTTCATTTATACTATCGATGTTTGAATATTTGGTTAGGATGGATATTATGCCAAGGGGCTTGCTTTGAGATGGATTGCTATTTCATGGCTTTGTTTTATATCAACATTACTCAGGCTGATTGGGGAAAACTATGAGGGTAATGCTCTACGTGTTCTGGGTGTTATTTATTAGCCCATGAGGGACCTCTGCTCCACTGTTCATATTCTCTCCTGCCTATTGAACTCTCCCCTTGTCTTGCAAATCTATGGGTAATATGTCATATGGATCCAACGTGTTTTTCCAAATGTTCTCACCCTCTTTTGATGGTCGTTTCCAACCCCCCCTGTGTTGGTTACTCAGAGCCCACCCTTGATTATTCAAGCCCTATTTTGATAAATGAACTATGAAGAATTTTAGTCGCATGTTGTTCACTATTGTGGAGTAGCCATTTATAATGGCTTGATTATGGGCTCGTCTCTGTGAATTAGGTTGATTACATAGTTGAAGTTTGAAATGAGGTTGGTGTATAATCACTGTATCCATTTATCGTGACAATTGATTCGATGGCTCAGCATGGTTTTAATTAATTGATTTGATAAATGGAATCAATGATATCACCATTGCCTCCTTTGTGTTGGATTGATGACTCAAACATTGCTATGGTTTA
The DNA here is from genome assembly GCA_010110895.2 of Picea sitchensis. Classification (NCBI taxonomy): domain Eukaryota; kingdom Viridiplantae; phylum Streptophyta; class Pinopsida; order Pinales; family Pinaceae; genus Picea; species Picea sitchensis. Next base: position 72,700 of record SNQJ01S0028698.1, read on the forward strand.
ATTTGGAGTATGTTTCCTTACGTTATGAGTTGAGTTGTATGTTTTCTACAACATATTATGAATTTAAATTATGGTTATTGTTACTCTGTGTTTAAATTGCAAATCCGGATTATTGCACTTAAATAATTTATATGTTGTCCCCGGGTTGCCTACTGTATGTTTTTTGATATCGTGTATCAGACGCTGGTTACACCATCGTAAATGGGTATACCGGTTTTGTGATAGTATGGTCTCATTACAATTTAATTGTTAAATGGAATTATGGGATGAAATCGGGCATGTTTTTTGTATATTTGTTTGATTAAAAAGAACTAAGTGGACAGTGGTTGATATTTTGAGGCTAAACAGAGTGGAAATAAGTGAGTGTATGCTCTGCTTGGAAATTGTTTTAAAACATTAAGTGGATAAATGAGAATAAAAAAACTCTTTCTACAAAAGTTGTTGTAAGCATATTGTCTTGTTTTGACATTGTGTTAAAGATTTGATTGTGAACATTGAGAAAGTTAATACACATAAATTGATTAATTCACACAATAGTTGTTAATTGATCACAGTTGGATTATTTGGTTGATCTTTTATGTTAGATATAGAATGGTTTTATGGATTACTTAATTCAATTTTATGAACAATATCCCTCTGCCTTCCCTACCATTATTTTCACTCGCTAATTACAATCCCCTATCCATTTTTCAATTTCTTTTGTTCCTAAAATTTAATTACAGCTAAAAGAATTATGTATTGTAATAGTTTGAAATTGCAGTTTATTGGATGGATTACAGTGACATGTAGCTTGGTTTACATTACAGCTGATTGTGTAAGCAGTGTGAGAAATAACCATGATTCCCCCCCCCCTCATTTTAACATTTTTTCGCCAATACAAACCCCTCACATATACCAGGACCTTTTTTCACCGCCTATTGACAACAATTAATAAATTTGTATGGATTGGATTACAATGAGTCTAATATGTTGCTGAGCTAAAATTTATTTCACATTTTTAAGGATTTTCCATGTATGGTTGTTAAAGAAACTATTTTCTAATCAATTATGCATGGCCAGAATGAGCTTTTCAAGTAAAAGGTTGAAAATGGAGGCCCACCATACTGACAAAGGGAAAGCCACTACTACCCCTTTCTCACCTTCAAATGATCTCTGTCATATGTCTCCTCCCGCATGCATTTGAAGGGACGATTTCTCTTAAGGGAAAGATTTCCTCACATACTAGGAAATATGGATTTTAAGTTTTATTTTATTTATTGTTGATGACAGCTGACTTCATAAAATTTGGACAACATGTTTTTTTGGATATAAGGAGTGATATATATTGGAGATAATTTCAAAAATCATGAGATAAATTGTCAAACATGAATGTGATGACGGGAGTCACAAGGAGATGTGTTCGCTAATTAACTAGTTATGTTATGCTTGTTAAGAGATAAAGGGAGCCAAGGTCCCACCTACTAGTTTTATTTATTTAAACCTTATTATAATTTATTACCTTCCCTAACTACAAATTTGGTTGAGTTTTTAGTTAACTTTAACTAATGAAGTAGTTCAACTACTTCCAACCAATTCTAATTTGCTTTCAAAGGAAAGGAAAGGAGGAACATATGAAGATAGAAGGAGAAGCATACTAAGGTTTCTTGAGTTTGTGTTGAGATAGTTCACTTTCATTCATTCCTTAATTTATCACAAAGCCTAATTCATTTTATGATAGCAGGTCTTATTGTAGACAACAAGATTCGTGGCTGAATTACATCATTCAGACACTATTTTTCAGAGGTGTTGATCTATCTTGATAGTCTATGTAGATTTGTCTGCTTGTGAATTAGTTTTCAGACTGACAAAGGATATTGTGCATAGTCAAGTGGGAAACAATATGTAGCAAGATGATCCAAATTTTAGAGTTCAAGCATTTTCCACAAAGGTCCTTTTGTATGTTTCCAACTGGAAGTCTAAGTTTGACTTTGGTCCAAAAATTATTCATGAAATTTTGTAAAAATGATGACTTGTTGATGAATTGGAATGAAATAAAGGTGATCCAGTGTGGATATTGGTGGCCAATTCCACCATTTCCAAATGGCTCAAAAAGTCACCATTTTGGCAATTTACCATTTTTATGTAGTTTTAACTTCTGGGGCCATTTGAGGGTCCAAATGAAGGTTTTTCGAGATATAGGTTCTCAATTATACAAAGGCATGATTGAGTCCTAAAATGAATCTCCTCGACAATACCTTTCCAATGAGCTATCACACTTAAACGAGATCGTGATGTAAAGTTAATGGCCCCGGAAGTTGATGTACTCACTTTACTCCTAACCTGGGCCCACATGACTTTTTGGTGTCATATCCTAGGGTTAGGTTTTTGGATGTCTCTTGACTTTTGCATTCCTGTTTATTGTAAAAGGCCTCTAGAGCCTCATTGTAATCATCTTCTTCACGGATGCTAGTAGCCGCCACATCTCTTCTCAGAGATAAGCTACCACCATTCTAGCGAGTCTTTCACTCTGTACTTTTACAGTCTCTGTACATTTATTTCATTAATAGAAATCGTGTATTACTGTATATCTGTGACTGTTTTTATATTTCCGCTATATCTTTGTTATATTGTTGTCTCTCTTGCAATATCTCTGAATATTTCTATGTTATATCTCCACTCTCATTTCGTGCCGAAAATAATCCGGATCAAAAGGATTGATATATGTCTCTCGTGTCTTGATTATCGACTTGGTGTCTTTACTTCTACTTTACATTTATTTCAGAAATTGTTATATTAAAAAAATCATATAAATAATGATTTTTCTAGCAAGCTTTTATTTACAAAAATACTAGCCTAAGCAGTTGTAATCAATACTTGTGAGTTAGGATATTAATTTTGATGGCTATAAATATAGGGTGATATTCTCATCTATTTTTCTTTAGCCAAGCAGAATCTAAAAATGTTTGAGTAAGATCATTTCATATCTTTTCCTCAACATTTATTTGGTGACCATACTGTGGAGATATTCAATATCTCTTTGGTTAATTTTTATGCTTGTTTAGCATCGAATACATCGATTTTTTTTATATTATTTTCTTTGACTATTTGATTTCTTAATGACTGTTCTTGTTGCAATGTATCCCAATATTGAGCTCGGTCTTCAAGATTAGACCAACATTGCTTTGAATTTGTTTAACACCATTTTAGACATTGCCAATACCCTTGTTGAGCTTAATCATTCATGGGAAACCATTGAACGAGATATTAGTTCCCAGGAACATTGGGAAGCTAGACATAGACAACCTATAAATCAACAATAACCTTTTTTTCCCTTCAGTTTTGGCCTTACTTTCATGTCCTTAGACTCTCATGTTTCTATAAGAAGAAAAGGCTTATCACTCAAAATTAATCCTATTGCTGAAATAGGAAGAAGGAACGTTGTTTTATCGACCCAACAAAGTGCTCTAAGGAGAAATTTGTCTGATTCATCCTGTTATCACTCCAGGAGTCTTTCCCTGATTGTGAAGGGAATGAGCTTGGTAACTTAAATGTTAAATAAATTATGGGAAATGGGATCAATTTGGATGACTTAATAAGCTCACTTTCACTCAAGATACATATGGATCCACTCAAAGACAAAAGACCTTCAACAATATTGTTCAGAAAATTTAATTAATATGTGGATATGTAAAGAAAGTTAATCATATCAGTAGAAACGCATATACATGTACCAATGTGAATGACTGATTATAATAAACAGGAAATGTCTTGAGCTAAGTATATCAACAAAGATATGAGGTGACAATCATCTGTCATTAGAAAAACCAATGCATACAAGTTTAGTATATCGATAAAGAGATGAGATGATAGTCATATGTCATCAAATATACATAAAACACTACATACAAGATTACTCATAAACATGGAGAAAATAGAATATGGAAAACTGAACAGAGTAAGGGAAATAAGCTTTTTGGTTAAGATGTATTCATCAATGTCTTCAATACATGAAATATGGTTACAAGTCTCCAAGATTGAACCACATTCCTCAGACCCTTTCCTCCCTTTTGCCTATTGCATATGTGAGCTTAAATAATCTTTACAAATTAGTTTCAAGATCCTCAAAAAATGGATCTGATAACCTCTTTTCCTATCTCAAATCCGAATTTGTGAGGTGGCTGGAAAAGATAGAAATTTCTGGAAATATATTGCTTAAAGATTTACTTGTATCTCTCAAATAAAAATAGATTTTGGAGAACTGAGAGAGGTTCTTGAAGAGGATCCCGTTCTTGTGAAATAACTCTTTCATTTTCCCAAAATACCTTTCCATCTGATCAGAATCTGTCTTCCAAAACGGTGACTAAAATAGGAAAATCCAGATTTCCAAATCTAGTCATATTCCTACATTTTAGGATTTGATCCCTAGAATGTTTCTATTGATGAAATGAAGTGCCACTTGCACTCATGGATGCTATTTGATAATGTGTTTGAGTACTAGTCATCATGTTCTCTTAAATACACTCAAACCAAGTCGAATTTTGACTTTCTTTGCATTCTGGAAAATTTCTGCACTTTTGGTGGCTAACAGGACCAAAACAGAGCATCCTTAGCCACTGAAAGCTGCAACTTTCGATGGCTAACAGGACTGAAACAGAGCATCCTTAGCCACCGAAAGCTAATTTTTTGTATTTTTTACATTCAAAGTACATAGCACTTATTTCTTGAAAAGTTAAGTCTAAAACTCATCTTAAAGACATTTAACTCAAGAATAACAAAAATATTTTATCTAATGACCATCCTATCACCTAATGACAATAAATTGGAAAAATTATTTCAGGAGATAACACATCTAGTTCGTCTTTCTTTCCCTCACATATTGTTCACAAGATGACATCTAATGGTGGCTCTTGTGGCACTGGAAGTGCTTCCTCTTCTCAGTCTTCATCTTCTTTAGTGATTGGTAGCTTATATAGCCACCATATCCCTGTCCAGTCTACCACCAATCCCACCGAAGTCATTAAAAAGTATGGGATTTTTCAGTTTGAAGAAGATGCCGCAACCACACCATGGCATGTGTCCTCTCCTCTTAACCTAGCACTTGCTACTCGTACACTTCCTAAATTCAAGGAACATCTCCCTAGGTTTTCGATAAATAACACTGCCACTACAAATGAACACTTGGTGGAATTTTCTAATGCTTGTCACAACATAGGGGCCAATGACAATGATACTTGCATGTTCTTATTCGTCAATTCCTTGGAAGGAAAGGATGCGGTCGATTTCTTTGACCTTCCTCCTAATATTTTGTCTAATTTGGAGGAGTTAATATATTGGTTTAGGTCCACCTATGGGAAATATAAAATCCCAGGCGAGAAGTTACAGGAATACAATAACATCGCCTATAAGGATGGTGAGACCATCAATTCCTTCAACTTGTGTTTCACTAAGTTATACAATCAAATCCCTGAACTCATTCGACCTCAGAACCAAGCTGCTTTCATGCATTACTACAATGCATTACCTTCCCACTACCATCATAGGCTTGAGGAAAAGGCCATTGATAATCTCGGTTCTGCTCTGCATACTTGTTTAGAGTATGAATAACAACTTGAAAGAATAGGTCTTCCTCAGGGAGAATCAGTTAAACAGATAGACATGTCCGCCCTCTTACAACTAGTACAAGATATGAACAATCGTATGATATCATATGAGCGAAGGGGGATTGTCTCCCCTCTCACCCCTGATGCTTCATCCTCTTCTACAGCTCCCTTTAGAAACCCAATT
>SNQJ01S0028698.1:78512-96810 GCA_010110895.2 Picea sitchensis
CGAGAAGTTACAGGAATACAATAACATCGCCTATAAGGATGGTGAGACCATCAATTCCTTCAACTTGTGTTTCACTAAGTTATACAATCAAATCCCTGAACTCATTCGACCTCAGAACCAAGCTTCTTTCATGCATTACTACAATGCATTACCTTCCCCCTACCATCATAGGCTTGAGGAAAAGGCCATTGATAATCTCGGTTCTGCTCTGCATACTTGTATAGAGTATGAAGAACAAGTTGAAAGAATAGGTCTTCCTCAGGGAGAATCAGTTAAACAGATAGACATGTCCGCCCTCTTACAACTAGTACAAGATATGAACAATCGTATGATAGCATATGAGAGAAGGGGGATTGTCTCCCCTCTCACCCCTGGTGCTTCATCCTCTTCTACACCTCCCTTTAGAAACCCAATTGAAAATAATTTTCAGCCTAAAGTTATCTTGCCTCAAATTTGGTGTAAATTTTGCGAGGAACACCATGAGGAAGCCACATGTGAGGTAAGGAAGAGTGCCAGAGATAAGATATTTAGTAAAATACCATAAACTACCATCGTTGTCCTAGATTTTGTAGAGCCATAAGATGTCATGATCATCAATACTAGGAACAAAGCCTATGCCCCCAAAGGAAAATTTGACCCTCCTCGCAATTCTTCTAGCCCGAGCCCATCCTCACCCGCTGCTACTGTTCAGGTTCCTAAGGTCCCTGATAGTCAAGGAATTACTTCCTCTCTCCCCTCTTCCAAGTACAATATCTTGAATCAGTTGGCCAACATCAAAGAAGATGCAACCCTTCTGGACATGGTTTCCATCCCTAAACAATAGATGCATCTGAAACAATTCATGGAAGGAAAATATTTCATTGTAGCCAATCTTTCTTAAAAGGTAAACGAAGAGGATTTGTCTGTAAATAAAGTAGGTGTACATAACTTTAGATATCCTGTGAAAAATCCCCCTTTTTACATTTCTGTAAATATTATGGATAATATTTCCCATTGTTTCCTCATTGATGGTGGTTTGGGCCCAAGTGTGATGTCGAAGATTATTATGGAAGAGCTAGGCTTGTCTTGTACAAATGAAAACAGTAGAAGTATGCTCTCCTATAATAGTCTACAACAAACGACCATAGGTGATATTAAAGATGTGACCTTATTTTTGTGCGCACACCCTAAAATAAGGACAACCCTTAGCATTCAGGTAATTGATATGTCAGTAAGTCATTACTCAATCATCTTGGGAAGAGATTGGCAAGATTTAACAGGTGTATACCTTTCACTCGACGGAACAAATTTATCCGTTACTCGGAATGGTAAAAACATTATAGGCCTTAGAGAGGGAAGGATTTCACCTTACATAGAGAGTGTCCCATAGCCTAATGTACACTATATTGAAGAGGACCTAGGACTGTACTCCATCTTTGTCGAGGAGGATAACATTCCCTTGGAACACATTGATTTAGATAATGGTATGTGGCACATGCACTTTGATGGTTCATGCTCCAATGAAGGTAACAAAGCTAGAATTATCTTGATTTCTCCTATAGGAAAAATCCATAACTTTTCCTATAGGTTGGAGTTCACTTGCACAAACAATGTCACTGAATTTGAAGCTTTATTATAAGTATTGAAAACGTTTACAATCTTGGTTGTGGTCACCTTGGAGTTTTTGGGGATTACGAGCTTGTTGTGAACCTTGTACGTAAGATTTACTCCCCTAGCAACAAGCTGATGAAACGATATACCCAAAATCTTTGGGCACTTATCTTGAACCTTTTATCTTTCAACATCACTCATGTCAAGAGGGAGTTAAACTCAATGGCTAATCGGTTAGTTTTTTTTGTAGCCTCCCCTAATCGATAACTTCTTCCACATAGACATGATTGTACCTTTCAATCTTTATATCGTCCACATATCCCTGACAATGTAGAATCTTGGCAGGTCTTCCCTAATGATGAGAAAATTTGTTCTTTTATTCAAAATGAACCTTTTAAGCCCAAGGAAATTATATCCATAGAAGATAAAAAGATTCCCAAGGGCTTGAATCCCAAGGCAATAGAGAGAAAATTGAAGAAGAGGAGTCAAAAAGGAAGGTGGGTGAAACCATATCCTTGAACATTGGGACACCCGAGGCTCCAGAGAATGTTAAAATAGGTGCCAAATGTTCAAATGAAGAGAAAATGAAGTTTTCCAAGCTACTTAGTAAATTTCAATATGTTTTTGCTTGGTCTTATGAGGATCTTCATGGTTTTGATCCTGGTATTATGCAACATGCCATCCCCATTAAGGATGGCATAAAACCAGTTAGGAAAAAACAAAGACCTATCAACCCTGCGCTAGAAGAAACTATTCGAAAGGAGTTGGAATAATTCTTGAAGGATGGAATCATCTTTCATGTCAAGTACTCTGACTGGTTTCAAATTTGGTAAGATCAGATTATGCATTGATTTTCATGCATTAAATTGAGCTAGTATAAAATATCACTTCCCTCTCCCTACCATGGAAATGATTTTGCAGCAAGTTGCAGGGTCACAAATGATGTCCTTACTTGACGTTTTCCCAGTTACAATCAAATCAAGGTAAAAAGGGAAGATAAATAAAAACCACCTTTATTACTCGTTGGGTTACCTTTTCTTATGAATGTATGCCTTTTGGATTATCTAATGCAGGTGCCACTTTTCAAAGAGATATGAAAATATCTTTCGACGATTTGATCAGCAAGATCATTCAGATCTACCTAGACAACTTAACTGTTTACTCCAAAACCCGATCATATCATTTTGGTCATGTGAGAAAAGTTATCATGTGATGTAGTAAATTTGACATCTCTCTAAATCCTTCTAAGTCCATTTTTGACGTTGCTGAGGGCAAGCTCCTTGGACACATTGTCTCTGATTTAGGAATAAGCATTGATCCTGAAAGGATTGTTTCTATCTTTAAACTACATGCTCCCACTTCTAAGAAAGAGGTTCAAGATTTTATGGGGGTTATTAAATTTGTTTGTAGGTTTGTTCCATATTTTTCTGTGATGGTCAAACCAATTCATAATCTTCTTAAGCAATATCATTCTTTTTCTTGGACATATGACATCAAAAATGCTTTTAAAGGGATGAAGAAAGAGATTGGTTCTGCACCGGTTTTGGCAAAGCCAGATTTTGAGAAGGAATTCATGATATATACTAACGCTACCGAGGAAGCGGTTTTTGCTGTCCTCATGCAAAATGATGACCAAGGTAATGAAAAACCAGTGCCATACATGAGTCAAAGTTTGTTTGATGATGAATTTAAATATTCTTTTATTGAGAAGCACGCTTTCTCTCTTGTTAAAGTTGTTAAAAAGTTTCTCCACTTCATCTTAAGTAAGCACACGCTAGTAAAAGTCCCTTTACCCGTTGTCAAGTTTTTGTTCTCACAGACTTATCTTTCATAGAAGCTTGCACATTGACTTGCCAAGATCCAAGATCATGATTTGAATATCCTGACTTCTACCACTATCAAGGGATGTGACTTAGCTGAGAATAGAGAATAAATTGAGGAAGAGAATAGTTCCCTATCAACTCTCTTTTACATTGATAACCATATATTCCCTGTGTCTGAACATCCTTGGTATAATAATTTGGTTTATTATTTACAAACACAAAGATGTCCAAACAACTTAGACACTTATCAAAGGAGAAGGCTTTGTCTTGAATATGCAAGATACATCATTATAGGAGACTTTTTGTTTTGAAGAGCTGCTGATGGTGTGTTGCTTCGATGTGTAAACAATGAGGACGCATAGAAATTTTTGCAAGAAGCTCATGGTTCTTCAAGTTCTTTCATTCATGTAGGAGGTCACTTTTTTTCTAAAACCACTACTTTCAATATTATTAAAAAATTATACTATTGAACCCCCAAAATGAATCTCCTCGACAATACCTTTCCAACGAGCTATCACACGCCTAAAACGGAGATTGTATGCAAAAGTTACGGCCCCGGGAAGTTGATGTACTCACTTACCCAAACGGGGCCCACATGACTTTTGGTGCTTCATCTCCTAGGGTTAGGTTTTTGGATGTCTAAGACTTTTTGCATTCCCGTTTATTGTAAAAAGGCCTCTAGAGCCTCATTGTAATCATCTTCTCATGGATACGAGTAGCCGTCACATCTCTTCTCAGAGATAAGCTACCACCATTCTAGCGAGTCTTTCACTCTGTACTTTTACAGTCTCTGTACATTTATTTCATTAATAGAAATCGTGTATTACTGTATATCTGTGACTGTTTTTATATTTCCGCTATATCTTTGTTATATTGTTGTCTCTCTTGCAATATCTCTGAATATTTCTATGTTATATCTCCACTCTCATTTCGTGCCGAAAATAATCCGGATCAAAAGGATTGATATATGTCTCTCGTGTCTTGATTATCGACTTGGTGTCTTTACTTCTACTTTACATTTATTTCAGAAATTGTTATATTAAAAAAATCATATAAATAATGATTTTTCTAGCAAGCTTTTATTTACAAAAATACTAGCCTAAGCAGTTGTAATCAATACTTGTGAGTTAGGATATTAATTTTGATGGCTATAAATATAGGGTGATATTCTCATCTATTTTTCTTTAGCCAAGCAGAATCTAAAAATGTTTGAGTAAGATCATTTCATATCTTTTCCTCAACATTTATTTGGTGACCATACTGTGGAGATATTCAATATCTCTTTGGTTAATTTTTATGCTTGTTTAGCATCGAATACATCGATTTTTTTTATATTATTTTCTTTGACTATTTGATTTCTTAATGACTGTTCTTGTTGCAATGTATCCCAATATTGAGCTCGGTCTTCAAGATTAGACCAACATTGCTTTGAATTTGTTTAACACCATTTTAGACATTGCCAATACCCTTGTTGAGCTTAATCATTCATGGGAAACCATTGAACGAGATATTAGTTCCCAGGAACATTGGGAAGCTAGACATAGACAACCTATAAATCAACAATAACCTTTTTTTCCCTTCAGTTTTGGCCTTACTTTCATGTCCTTAGACTCTCATGTTTCTATAAGAAGAAAAGGCTTATCACTCAAAATTAATCCTATTGCTGAAATAGGAAGAAGGAACGTTGTTTTATCGACCCAACAAAGTGCTCTAAGGAGAAATTTGTCTGATTCATCCTGTTATCACTCCAGGAGTCTTTCCCTGATTGTGAAGGGAATGAGCTTGGTAACTTAAATGTTAAATAAATTATGGGAAATGGGATCAATTTGGATGACTTAATAAGCTCACTTTCACTCAAGATACATATGGATCCACTCAAAGACAAAAGACCTTCAACAATATTGTTCAGAAAATTTAATTAATATGTGGATATGTAAAGAAAGTTAATCATATCAGTAGAAACGCATATACATGTACCAATGTGAATGACTGATTATAATAAACAGGAAATGTCTTGAGCTAAGTATATCAACAAAGATATGAGGTGACAATCATCTGTCATTAGAAAAACCAATGCATACAAGTTTAGTATATCGATAAAGAGATGAGATGATAGTCATATGTCATCAAATATACATAAAACACTACATACAAGATTACTCATAAACATGGAGAAAATAGAATATGGAAAACTGAACAGAGTAAGGGAAATAAGCTTTTTGGTTAAGATGTATTCATCAATGTCTTCAATACATGAAATATGGTTACAAGTCTCCAAGATTGAACCACATTCCTCAGACCCTTTCCTCCCTTTTGCCTATTGCATATGTGAGCTTAAATAATCTTTACAAATTAGTTTCAAGATCCTCAAAAAATGGATCTGATAACCTCTTTTCCTATCTCAAATCCGAATTTGTGAGGTGGCTGGAAAAGATAGAAATTTCTGGAAATATATTGCTTAAAGATTTACTTGTATCTCTCAAATAAAAATAGATTTTGGAGAACTGAGAGAGGTTCTTGAAGAGGATCCCGTTCTTGTGAAATAACTCTTTCATTTTCCCAAAATACCTTTCCATCTRWTCAGAATCTGTCTTCCAAAACGGTGACTAAAATAGGAAAATCCAGATTTCCAAATCTAGTCATATTCCTACATTTTAGGATTTGATCCCTAGAATGTTTCTATTGATGAAATGAAGTGCCACTTGCACTCATGGATGCTATTTGATAATGTGTTTGAGTACTAGTCATCATGTTCTCTTAAATACACTCAAACCAAGTCGAATTTTGACTTTCTTTGCATTCTGGAAAATTTCTGCACTTTTGGTGGCTAACAGGACCAAAACAGAGCATCCTTAGCCACTGAAAGCTGCAACTTTCGATGGCTAACAGGACTGAAACAGAGCATCCTTAGCCACCGAAAGCTAATTTTTTGTATTTTTTACATTCAAAGTACATAGCACTTATTTCTTGAAAAGTTAAGTCTAAAACTCATCTTAAAGACATTTAACTCAAGAATAACAAAAATATTTTATCTAATGACCATCCTATCACCTAATGACAATAAATTGGAAAAATTATTTCAGGAGATAACACATCTAGTTCGTCTTTCTTTCCCTCACATATTGTTCACAAGATGACATCTAATGGTGGCTCTTGTGGCACTGGAAGTGCTTCCTCTTCTCAGTCTTCATCTTCTTTAGTGATTGGTAGCTTATATAGCCACCATATCCCTGTCCAGTCTACCACCAATCCCACCGAAGTCATTAAAAAGTATGGGATTTTTCAGTTTGAAGAAGATGCCGCAACCACACCATGGCATGTGTCCTCTCCTCTTAACCTAGCACTTGCTACTCGTACACTTCCTAAATTCAAGGAACATCTCCCTAGGTTTTCGATAAATAACACTGCCACTACAAATGAACACTTGGTGGAATTTTCTAATGCTTGTCACAACATAGGGGCCAATGACAATGATACTTGCATGTTCTTATTCGTCAATTCCTTGGAAGGAAAGGATGCGGTCGATTTCTTTGACCTTCCTCCTAATATTTTGTCTAATTTGGAGGAGTTAATATATTGGTTTAGGTCCACCTATGGGAAATATAAAATCCCAGGCGAGAAGTTACAGGAATACAATAACATCGCCTATAAGGATGGTGAGACCATCAATTCCTTCAACTTGTGTTTCACTAAGTTATACAATCAAATCCCTGAACTCATTCGACCTCAGAACCAAGCTGCTTTCATGCATTACTACAATGCATTACCTTCCCACTACCATCATAGGCTTGAGGAAAAGGCCATTGATAATCTCGGTTCTGCTCTGCATACTTGTTTAGAGTATGAATAACAACTTGAAAGAATAGGTCTTCCTCAGGGAGAATCAGTTAAACAGATAGACATGTCCGCCCTCTTACAACTAGTACAAGATATGAACAATCGTATGATATCATATGAGCGAAGGGGGATTGTCTCCCCTCTCACCCCTGATGCTTCATCCTCTTCTACAGCTCCCTTTAGAAACCCAATTGAAAATAATTTTCAGCCTAAAGTTATCTTGCCACAAAGTTGGTGTAAATTTTGCGAGGAACACCATGAGGAAGCCACATGTGAGGTAAGGAAGAGTGCCAGAGATAAGATATTTAGTAAAAGAACATAAACTATCATCGTTGTCCTAGATTTTGCAGAGCCATAAGATGTCATGATCATCAATACTAGGAACAAAGCCTATGCCCCCAAAGGAAAATTTGACCCTCCTCGCAATTCTTCTAGCCCGAGCCCATCCTCACCTGCTGCTACTGTTCAGGTTCCTAAGGTCCCTGATAGTCAAGGAATTACTTCCTCTCTCCCCTCTTCCAAGTACAATATCTTGAATCAGTTGGCCAACATCAAAGCAGATGCAACCCTTCTGGACATGGTTTCCATCCCTAAACAACAGATGCATCTAAAACAATTCATGGAAGGAAAATATTTCATTGTAGCCAATCTTTCTTAAGAGGTAAACGAAGAGGATTTGTCTGTAAATAAAGTAGGTGTACATAACTTTAGATATCCTGTGAAAAATCCCCCTTTTTACATTTCTGTAAATATTATGGATAAGATTTGCCATTGTTTCCTCATTGATGGGGGTTTGGGCCCAAGTGTGATGTCGAAGATTATTATGGAAGAGCTAGGCTTGTCTTGTACAAATGAAAACACTAGAAGTATGCTCTCCTATAATAGTCTACAACAAATGACCATAGGTGAGATTAAAGATGTGACCTTATTTTTGTGTGCACACCCTGAAATAAGGACAACCCTTAGCATTCAGGTAATTGATATGTCAGTAAGCCATTACTCAATCATATTGGGAAGATATTGGCAAGATTTAACAGGTGTATACCTTTCACTTGACGGAACAAATTTATCCGTTACTCGGAATGGTAAAAACATTATAGTCCTTAGAGAGGGAAGGATTTCACCTTACATAGAGAGTGTCCCATAGCCTAATGTACACTATATCGAAGAGGACCTAGGACTGTACTCCATCTTTGTCGAGGACGATAACATTCCCTTGGAACACATTGATTTAGATAATGGTATGTGGCACATGCACTTTGATGGTTCATGCTCCAATGAAGGTAACAAAGCTAGAATTATCTTGATTTATCCTATAGGAAAAATCCATAACTTTTCCTATAGGTTGGTGTTCACTTGCACAAACAATGTCACTGAATTTGAAGCTTTATTATAGGCATTGAAAACGTTTACAATATTGGTTGTGGTCAACTTGGAGTTTTTGGGGATTACGAGATTGTTGTGAACCTTGTATGTAAGATTTACTCCCCTAGCAACAAGTTGATGAAACGATATACCCAAAATATTTGGGAACTTATCTTGAACCTTTTATCTTTCAACATCACTCATGTCAAGAGGGAGTTAAACTCAATGGATAATCGGTTAGTTGTTTTTGTAGCCTCCCCTAATCGATAAATTCTTCCACATAGACATGATTGTACCTTTCAATCTCTATATCGTCCACATATCCCTGACAATGTAGAATCTTGGCATGTCTTCCCTAACGATGAGAAAATTTGTTCTTTTATTCAAAATGAACCTTTTAAGCCCAAGGAAATTATATCCATAGAAGATAACAAGATTCCCAAGGGCTTGACTCCCAAGGAAATAGAGAGAAAATTGAAGAAGAGGAGTCAAAAAGGAAGGTGGGTGAAACCATATTCTTGAACATTGGTACACCCGAGGCTCCAGAGAATGTTAAAATAGGTGCCAAATGTTCAAATGAAGAGAAAATGAAATTTTCCAAGCTACTTAGTGAATTTGAATATGTTTTTGCTTGGTCTTATGAGGATCTTCATGGTTTTGATCCTGGTATTATGCAACATGCCATCCCCATTAAGGATGGCATAAAACCAGTTAGGAAAAAACAAAGACCTATCAACCCTGCGCTAGAAGAAACTATTCGAAAGGAGTTGGACTAATTCTTGAAGGATGGAATCATCTTTCATGTCAAGTACTCTGACTGGTTTCAAATTTGGTAAGATCAGATTATGCATTGATTTTCATGCATTAAATTGAGCTAGTATAAAATATCACTTCCCTCTCCCTACCATGGAAATGATTTTGCAACAAGTTGCAGGGTCACAAATGATGTCCTTACTTGACGTTTTCCCAGTTACAATCAAATCAAGGTAAAAATGGAAGATAAATAAAAACCACCTTTATTACTCGTTGGGGTACCTTTTCTTATGAATGTATGCCTTTTGGATTATCTAATGCAGGTGCCACTTTTCAAAGAGATATGAAAATATCTTTCGATGATTTGATCAGCAAGATCATTCAGATCTACCTAGATAACTTAACTGTTTACTCCAAAACCCGATCAGATCATTTTGGTCATGTGAGAAAAGTTATCATGTGATGTAGTAAATTTGAAATCTCTCTAAATTCTTCTAAGTCCATTTTTGACGTTGCTGAGGGAAAGCTCCTTGGACACATTGTCTTTGATTCAGGAATAAGCATTGATCCTGAAAGGATTGTTTCTATCCTTAAACTACCTGCTCCCACTTCCAAGAAGGAGGTTCAAGCTTTTATGGGGGTTATTAACTTTGTTTGTAGGTCTGTTCCATATTTTTCTGTGATGGTCAAACCAATTCATAATCTTCTTAAGAAATATCATTCTTTTTCTTGGACATATGACATCAAAAATGCTTTTAAAGGGATTAAGAAAGAGATCGGTTCTGCACCAGTTTTGGCAAAGCCGAATTTTTAGAAGGAATTCATGATGTATACTAATGCTATTGGGGAAGCAGTTTTTGCTGTCCTCATGCAAAATGATGACCAAGGTAATGAAAAACCAGTGCCATACATGAGTCAAAGTTTGTTTGATGATTAATTTAAATATTCTTTTATTGAGAAGAACACTTTCGCTCTTGTTAAAGTTGTTGAAAAGTTTCTCCACTTTATCTTAAGTAAGCACACGCTAGTAAAAGTCCCTTTACCCGTTGTCAGGTTTTTGTTCTCACAGACTTATCTTTCATAGAATCTTGCACATTGGCTTGCCAAGATCCAAGAGCATGATTTGAATATCCTGACTTCTACCACTATCAAGGGATGTGACTTAGCTGAGAATAGAGAATAAATTGAGGAAGAGAATAGTTACCTATAAACTCTCTTTTACATTGATAACTAGATCTTCCATGTGTCTGAACATCCTTGGTATAATAATTTGGTTTATTATTTACAAAAACAAAGATGTCCAAACAACTTAGACACTTATCAAAGGAGAAGGCCTCGTCTTGAATATGCAAGATACATCATTATAGGAGACTTTTTGTTTTGAAGATCTGCTGATGGTGTGTTGCTTCGATGTGTAAACAATGAGGACGCATAGAAATTTTTGCAAGAAGCTCATGGTTCTTCAAGTTATTTCATTCATTTAGGAGGTCACTTTTTTGCTAAAACCACTACTTTCAAGATTATTAAAAAATTATACTATTGGAATTCAATCTTCTGTGACTCTTACATTTTTCTAGATCTTGTGACAAGTGCCAAAAATTTGCAGGGAAAGAACGACTTTCAACCATGCGATTACAACCTGTCCTCCCAGACTTTCCCTTTTCAAAGTGGGGATTGGATTTTACTAGTTCTATTAATCCTCCATCTTCAACAGGACAATTTTTTATTTTGACAACCACAAATTATTTTACAAAGTGGGCTGAAGTTGTCCCACTTAAGAATTCAACAAATGATCGGGTAATTTCCTTCCTTGAAAATAACATTTTTTTCCAGATTTGGTCTTCCATTGGAAATTATTATAAACAATGGTCCCTCTTTCATTTCTTCTAAGATGACCCAATTTTTAGCTAAGTTGGGGGTTACACATTTCACCTCATCATCTTATTATCCCCAAGGGAATGGGCAGGTTGAGTCTACCAACAAAAATCTAGTAAGAATCTTCAAAAGGCTCATCGAAGATAAGCCTCGTCAATGGCACACTCTCCTCACTTACTCCCTTTGGGAAGATCGAACTACCACCAAAGTAAGCACCGATTTCACTCCATTCCAGCTTGTTTATGGTTAGGAAACCCTCATGGCAATTGAGATGGAACTTTCTGTCTTAAGGTTGATGCTACAGATCGAAGAATTAAATTATTCTGATGTTTCACAAAGGATAAATACACTCCTAGCCTTGGAAGAGAAAATGATGTTTTCTTTGGATAATATTAAAAGGAGACAACAAATGGTTAAGAAGTATTTCAACAAGAGTGTCAAGACTGTCAAATTTAAAGTTAATGAAAAAGTATTATTGTGGGATTCATCTCACGCTGATAGAGGGAGACATTCAAAATTCCAAAAACTATGGCTGGGTCCTTTCAATATCGCTTTTGTCCTCGGTACTAATTATTACAATCTAAAGTATTTATAGGAGCGATTGTTTCCCTACAACACTAACGATTCTCACTTGAAACATTATGTGGAACCAACTTGAAGAGTTCTATTGTTGTTTGGATTTTCTGTATACTAGTAGTCTAGCTCTGCTTGCTTTTTTGCATTGTTTTCCATTCCCTCTTTTACGGTAGTTTGATTTATGCTTTCTGTTTTAATAATTTCCTGCTTCTTTTACATTTATGTCATCTTATTTTATGCTATTTTAAATTTTGTAGTCTTATTTTTGTCATGATTTTTATTGCTTTTTCGTCTTTTAGTTGATTTTGGTCAAGTATAAGACGTTGGATCATTTCTTCCATAGTGACACTCTTGCAAGCCATTGTTATTCAATAACAAACAATCTTACACAACTGTTACGATGTTTTCTTTGAAAGCACACCTGAATCTATTATCTTCTTTCACTGTTGTCTTATAAAGAAATTGGTTATCTCTCGCTTTTGTTTTCCTTTTCTTCATCCATTTGAGAGTTAAAAGAGAAAGTCCATAAATTTTTATCCTTGGAGTAAAGAGAATATTTTGGTTGAATGATTATGCATACACGGATAAATCCCCTCATACTTAACATTTTCCATGAGTTATTCCCAAATTCCCAGTCATTTTTCCATTAAATCTGCTCACTTCCCCCTGTTGCATAATCATTCTGGTTATACCTTCTTGATCTATTATTCTTGGTCTATGAAACCATGAGTTATGAGTTCTAAATTTGTTAAAAACAAATTTCCCTGTGGAGTCGCCAGTTTGTTGATGATTAAAATTGCAATGAGGATTTCACATGCAAAGTATTGCTAAAGCCTATTAATTATAAGCTAATGACATATATAATACTAGTAGGTGGGACCCCCTTGTAGATTGGAGGATCATGTTCTTATTTGATGTTTATGTTGTTGTTCGACACTGCTTGCAGGGCTCTACATGATTGATGGTGAAATGTTGGTTCTAATTGCGACAAATGGATGATGGATAAGGCATGTTATGTGTTGTTTCTGTTGCTCTAGGCTCTAAATTCATGTTATGATGGATTATGTTATCCATTGTTGCCTTTGCTATCTTTTCCTTGATTCATTACTGTGAAACCTGCACAAGATACATGTTAGTAATAACACATAAGAGCAGTTGAAAAGAGATAAAAGCAATATAAACAAAATACAAAAGGAAGAAACTAGACTATACTAATATGCTACGATATATGGATTGGAATTAAAAGGATTGTTGTTAGTCCTAGCTAACAGGGTTAGTGGCTATATGATTTATTTATTTATATGGAAACACATGTGATATGCATTTTAGTATGGTTGGCAATGGTTAATGTGACATAGGGTGGCACATTTGGAAAATAATGGATGTTGGTTTCGATGCATGGATTAATGGAAGGTTGGTTGGCATGTACTAAGTAATTAAATGGATAGAGGATGGAAGCGATGTGCATTTACTGCACTTCACTCCATACTCCTTTCACTGGTTGTCACCCTAGCTTGGATATTGAACAATTGTGTTGTGATACGGTTAAGTTCTGATTTTCAAGCAGAGCAAGAACTGCTCGGCCAAGACTGTGTTTTAAGGCTCCTTGATTACAGGTATGTCTTTTTCACCATCCATGAACCCACTCTGGTTATGAAATAGATATTGTCTTGGGTATGTTTTATCGAGACTGGAGACTGTGTAAACTTGTGATATTTCTCTAGGGTGGATTGATTGCCTACTTTTCATTGCAAATATAAATGATGGTTGAAGTCACAGTTTTATTGATTATTCTGAGTACCAGAGGCCATGAAGGCTCTCTGTCGTCCTTACTGGTCTTGATTGGTGGGTTTTATTCAGTCCAGACTTGATCGGATGTCTCCACACAGTTCTTGTCACTTCGCCTAGCCATATTGTTGTTATGGGGTTGTTGGGTTTGATTTCAAACCACCTTGTGTCACTGTATATCGTTTCACATGGGTATGGGTTCGTTTATACTATCCATGTATGCATATTTGGTTACGATGGCTATTATTCCAAGGGGCTTGCTTTGAGGTGGATTTCTATTTCATGGCTCTGTTTTTATATCATCATTACCTGGGTTGATTGGGAAAAAACGTGAGGGTTTTGCCCTGTGTGTTCTGGGTGTTATTTATTGTCTCGTGAGGGACCTAGTCTCCTCTCTTCTTAATATCTCCTACCTAGTGAACTATCACGTGGTCTTTCAAATCTATTAGTGTGTTCACCATGTTGTCTCGAAGGTTTATCACCTACTCTTAGGGGTCAATTCCAGTTTCCCTTTGTTGGTTCCACATAGCAAACCCTTGATTATTCAAGCCTAATTTTGGTAAATGAACCAGTTAGTTCTAGTCGGGTATGTTGTTGACTGTTGTGGAGTAGCGTTGATAATGGTTTGATTACGGGCTCGACTCTGTGAATCGGGCTAATTACACAGTTGAAGTCTAAAATGAGGTTGGTGTATAATCACTGTATTCGTTTGTCATGACAATTGATTTGATGGCTCAATATGGTTTTAATTGATTGATTTGAGAAATGGAATATGGCATACCATCACTGCCTCCTTGTGTTGGATTGATGACTCAAACATTGTTATGGTTTGATTTGGAGTATGTTTCCTTGCATTATGAGTTGATTTGTATGTTTTCTACAATGTATTATGAATTTAAATGATGGTTGTTGTTACTGTGTGTTTAAATTTCTCAATCAGGATCATTGCAATTTAAAGAATTGATATTTTGTCCTGGTTGCTTGCCGTGTATGTTTTTGGGATATCGTGCATCATATCAGTGGTTACACCATCATAAATGGGTATGGGTTTTGTGACAGTATGGTATCATTACAATTTAATTGTTAAATGGAATTGAGGGATGAAATTGGGCATGCTTTTTGTATCTATGTTTGATTAAAGAAGTAATTCATGGATAGTGGTTGATGTTTCGAGGATGAATATAGTGGAAATAAGTGACTGTGTGTTCATTTGGAAATTGTTTTAAAACATCAAGTGGATAAATGAGAAGAAACATAACTCTTATGTTGATAAATATGTAACAGACAATGAATGGCATGAAGAATGTACAGAGGATTGTTAGCATATTTACAGGCAGTGTATACTTGTCATTGATGGAAAGTACAGTTGTGGTTGTGGTGATGGCCTGAGTACAACAACAATGAGTAGCAGTGCAACAATAGTTGAGAGGATAAGAGTCAGTGACCGTTGGATCCCCCTCAAATTCCCTGAAAGAACGAGGGTCATCAGATCTAAATAAAGACAAGACGAGCGCACTGAAGAGGAGGATAGAGCTCAGTTGTTAGATCCAAGCGCAAGACCCAACCATCGTCGGATCAAGGATGACCTACACGCTCTTTAAAGTACAAGGAGAAGAGGGAGTAATCGCGACCTAATCTGATCCGTCAAGATCTAGGTTGATCTGAACCATTGATCAAACTCCACATCAGAGTTTCGTGAATCGCGATTTCAAAAGGAAAAGAAACAAATGAAACAAGAACCCCGATTTCATGATATGCAATATCGCGACTCAATCGCAGCCGTTGATTTAAGATCATACCTGGACCGTTGATCACAGCCCGTATTGGAGTTTCATGAATCACGATTTCAAAAGGAAAAGAGACAAATGCAACAAGAACCCCGATTTCACGATATGCGATATCGCGATTCAATCGTAGCCGTCAAGTCAATATTATATCTGGACCGTTGATCAAACTCCACATCGGAGTTTCGCGAATCGTGATATGGAGAAGCAGAAGAAACTATGCAACATTTACGAAATTGTGATAGACGAAATTGCGATGTAACAACAACCGTCAGATCAAGAAGTGATCTGGACCATTGATTCGACTTCTTTACTGAATGTTGAGAATCGGGAATTCGAGTTGACAAAAACATCGATCGTCCAGAGTGTCGAAATCGCGATGAGTAATATCCCGACTTAATTTGAACCGTCAGATCTAGATATAATCTAGATCGTTGATCTGATTTCATTATGGAATTTCGCAGATCAGGATTTGGAGGTGACAGGAACATTGAACATAAGGAATTACGAATTCGTGATATGCGAAATTGCGAAAGCGCCTTTCACATAAAGCCTTGGTCACAGCCCTTGATCATGGGAAGAGAAGGAGTCAGTCCACATCCTACGGTGCAGATAAGACTTGAATGAGATCTAAGGGTTACTGTTTCTTCACACACAGGTAACTCATCAGTTATGATTCTGCTAAACAAAACGGATTCTTGATTACGAATCAGTTATCATTTCAGTTGCTAAGACAAGTGTCCTTGGTTTGCCTATTGGAAGGTGAAGTGGAACCGTCAAGGTTGTGTGTATAAAAGAAAATGAGAGAGACAGAATTTGGTTGGTTGTTCTGGATGAAAAAGAACGAAACAGTAAGAAAGGAGATATGAGAATATGCATAGTATGAAATTTTAACAGATGTACAGAGTGAGATGAAATGTAGAGCAGAAGCAGAGCAGAACGATAGGTAGAGAAGAAGTAGAGAAGAATGACAAAAAGAGAAGAAAAAGAGTAGAATGACAGAAGAATGTGATGTAGAGCAGACCTGCTAAACGGACAGACGAAGAGAAGAATTGCAGAACAATTTGTTGAAGATCAGATTTACAGAACTGAGAAAGAATGGTAAGAAGTGATTTATCTTCATAAATTGTCTATGTATTTATCCTTTCATATTTTAGGGAGGTTGGGAGGTTCTTGGGAGGACTGTTGTCCTCATAAGTTCAAGTGGGTGCTTGAACACAGGAAGTTGTAGCTTCCATCTAGTTGTAGCCAAAGAAACCAGGGTGGTAGGGTGGTGATAGGGAGAACAAGTGTTCTCTGTTATACAGTTTGGAGCCTGTGTAATGGGAAGTTGGTGCTTCCATCCAATTGGTGTTGGAATATTCAGGGAGTTGGTGCTTCCTTCTAGTGGGTGCTAGAGAAACCAGAGAGTTGGTGCTCTCAAATAAGTTGCAGCTTGTAAAACAAAGGTTGCAGCCTCACATTGAGTTGGTGCTCAATCATAGATGATGTACAGAACTTAAAAGACTGCCTATCATTTCGAAGAAGAAGAGGGTTTATCCCTTTATGGGTTTCCTCGTGAAAAATATGTCTCTGTGTATACTTTATGTGTGACTGTTGTTCTTTACCTTTACTTTCCATATGTTGTATATTGTTGATGACCACATGAGGAAATTTTAACAATGTTTTAACATAATTAAAATTGTTTAAGCTCACATACAACTGATTCACCCCCCCCCTCTCAGTTGTATTAATAATTCCAACATCTTCTACAGGTTGTTGTTGAAAGCATATTGTCTTGTTTTGATGACACTATGTTAAATATTTAATTGCAAACAATGAGCAAGTTAATACACAAAATTGATTAATTCACATAGTAGTTTTTAATTGATCACAGTGATTATTTGGTTGATATTTTGTGTTTGATATAGAATGGTTTTGTGGATTACTTAATTAATTTTATGAGCAATATATTCTCTCTTTCCCTACCATTATTTCACTTTTCTCTAATTACAATCCCCTCTCCTTCCCCTATCCATTTTACACTCCTTGTTCCTAAAATTTAATTACAGTTAAAAGAATTGTATATTGTTGTTAAGAACCAAATATCAATATAGCATAGAAAAACCTCAGAATAAGTACTCAACGCCTTGAAAAAGAGATAATTTCAGATAATAAGCCTGTTTGAGGAGGCATCCTCCTTTTACCCCACATAAATGTTCAAGTCCAATCTGACTCCAAATGAAAATGTCTCCTTGGTATATATAGGAGACTAGGAGGTATAATTACAACTAATGGAATAAAGCCGACATAAATAAAATAATATTACTAATGTACAATATGCCCCAATTAAGGGGTAACGAGCCAATATTAGGGCTTAAAATGCCCCTCCCCTTGAGACAAGTGTTGTCCACAACACTTGAGTAACTCTTGATGCTTCTGTATAAAAGACTCATCTTCCCAAGTGGAATCTTCAGCCGATAGTTTCCTCCATTTAATGAGATACTCTGAAATGGATCTATTCCTCAGCTGACGAATTCTTGTGTTAGTGATTGCTTCAGGCTCCAATATGATTTTTCCTTCCTCGTCAAGTTTTGGCAATATAGTTTGAACTAGGATCTTGTCGCCTATAACCTTCTTTAAGCATGAAACATGGAAAACTGGGTGTACTCGTGAAGATGCAGGCAACTCCAATTTGTATGCCATAGTACCAATCTTTTGCAACAACTTATAAGGGCCATAGTACTTTGGTAATAATTTATTATCCTTCTTGGCTTGCTTGAGGGACATCTATTTGTATGGTTGTAGTCTTAAAAGCACCCAATCCCCTACTTCAAAAATTCTTTCACTATGATGTTGATATGCTTGTTGTTTCATGTGATTCTGTGCCATGGTCAAGTTGTCCTTTAAGATTTGGAGAACTTGTTG